>BMAO01026825.1:0-101923 GCA_019973975.1 Trichonephila clavata | reverse complement strand
TTAAAAAAGTGACTGAAATATAAAAAGCGCGCGACGGTTTGGCCTCTCTTAACATACTAACAAATTCTACATAAATAATATTTTTTTACTATTTTTTTTGAAAGGTTACAGTTTTAAACAAAATAAAACATCAAAATCTATTTTAAATACACTTAATGAATTAACAATAGAAAATTATATAATGTAGACAACACTCCTTCATTGTTGTGTGCGTTGGTTTTCCGAAGGAAGTGCATTCATGAGATTTTGGAATTTGAGGGAGTGTGTTTTAAAGTATCATCAATGAAAAACAATGAACTACCTAGTGAGTGCTTGCTTCTCAAGAATGAAGATAGGTTTTGAGATTTAGATTTTCCTATCGATACTATAAGACATTTAGAAAATTTAAATTTAAGATTACAAGGAAAAGATTGTTCTTTTCCAATCCTGATTGATCTTATATCTTCTTCCGTGAACACACGTTGGCTTTTTTGTTTCGATTTTGTAGAAAAAAAAGAGAAACTGATGCACACCTAGAACAATCCAATTCTGTTAGCATCTTCGAGAACTGATCCTAATGTACATGACTCAGTAAAAAATCTACGAAATAAAAAGCCACACTAAGAAAGTACTGACTGTTTAATAATTATTTAGAATTAAAATTTTCAGGTTACTTATTTTTATTTTATATACCTAACCTAATTGATTGAAACAGAAAAGAAAATTTTAACAATAAAACTTAAGTTCGTACTATTTTGTCTCATTTATATATTACTTTAAATTTCCACTACTTATACTTGCGTAAAATATGCGCTATTTGATTAAAAATTTCATAATAAGCCTGTAATTAACATTTTTTCGCCTTTTCATATTCTTTTGTTTGTAAAAAAAATTTAAAATGGCACACATAACTTTCTTTTTTTATCAGATAGTGTCACTCTTCCCAAAACGGCTGGCCACCCATGGTCTAAACTATCAATTACACATTGCTTGACTGCTTGATTGTTTATTAAGGTCGCACTCAAATACAACACGAAGGGCAATGGTTCTCGCAGTTTACTCACTGCTTGGAAATTATTAAGAAAAAATAGATTTATTAAAATTGCGTATCGGAAAAAAGCGCAATCATAAAAAAAATAAGCACGGAAGACAATATGAAGGAATACCTCGCTTATAGTATAATAGGTAATACTCTCAAAGTTGAACATTTATTCCAAAATTTAAGTAATGAACTTTGATGGAAAATTCTTATTATCAATCTCTGACGACATTAATGCAAATGTTCATTTTTATACCAAGTAATTATCGTATAATGTCTGTAAAACCCCAGTAGAGGAACTACTATTGTTTCGAATACTTGAACATTTCAAAACTGCATAAAATATTACTCGAGACACCACAGCAATAAGCGTGGTTGGCCAAAAAACCTTTGAAGACAATGAAAGCATATTGAAGACTTTTCAAGGTACATAATTCCCTCAAAAAGATTAATATGTATCTCTAATAAAGGAAACAGAAATCTTACTTTTGATTAGAAGACCGTAGATTTTTGTAAACACTACCAACATTCATGTTTCTAACATTCTCAGATGATTGAATCACGATGCTTTACATGCGTAGAAGCTTGTTTCATGCATTCCACAGAAAGGTTGTCATCATCAGAAAAGATTATGTTTGTGTAATGGTTTGGGGTAAAAATTAATGCTCTTTAAAAATATCTCAATTTACCATCAAAAATAATTTTGAGCACTGGTAAGATAACAGCTGAACACTGTTTTACATTTTCGATGTATCTGCAATGACATTACAATGGTGTTGCACCATGATATTTCTCGTTATGTTTCTCTTTTCAGAGATGCAGTGGGTTCAAAATTTCAGTTCATGGATAGCAATGTTCTCCCATAAAAGGATAGATGAAATATCCAATACATTAGGATCCAGAAGGGGTCACTGTAAGGGTCACGAACTGTTGGCCGACGTTGCTTCTATCTAGTCGTTTGTTCGAGCCCTGGTGTCACTAGATTCTCTGTGTGGAGGGGTAGTGCACGTTAAATCTGTCGAGGCCCAAATCATCCCTTTTGGGGGATTGGAGAGCGGGCTGCCTGCTCGGTTGTCTTTCTCATCCTTTGTCTGCGATTCAAAATATTGAAGTACGTACATCGCCAATAACTCTCAAACTGGTGAAAGGCTCGAACGCTGTGACCAGAGGAAAATTATCTCAATTTAAAGAAAATTATGCTGTATAAAAATAGTTTTTTTATTCCGACTTTTACTATATAACACTTAAAAAGAACAACTTTATTACTGTAATAAATTCACGATTCGAGAAAAATCTGTTTGAAATTTCAGTGAAATATTTTGCCAAAACTTTCACCCTATTAATTTTATAATTCAAAAAAAAAAAATCTTATATCAGCCTCATGTAATAAAATAGCTCAAGCAAGAAGCAAAAATTAAATTTACCTCTCTTATATAGTGCAAAGCGAAAAGGGGGAGTTTAGTTGGGATTCTTTCGCCTGTCTGCGCCAGATGTACTAGAGCCTGAACTAAACGCGGGATAAATTTTCAGGCAGAAAAATGGCTCATGTTTCAAGAAATTTTGCAACATTGTAATTCGTACATCTCTGTTTACAATATAGCCTTTTTAAAATTTCAAAATATTCCATAAATAAGTAATTTTTCAATTTAACATGTAAAGGGATAGCTCATTTAGCAATATAGTATAGGAGAAAAATTGTGACAAACATTTTATACCAGACAAGATGAATCAACTCGGATAAAAATGAGAAGTATGATATAACATGCTGCTCTCTGTAGAATAGTGATGTAAGAATATAATATGCTTTAATGTGTTGGTGCACTTTTATATTTACAAAAGTATTCTGGGAATTCGGTCTTATTCTTTAACATTATGCGAAGACAGCCTTAAAACATGTTTAACCTTGTAAACAAAATTTTTTTTAATCCTACGCCCGTCTTCGGCATCTCTGCCATTAGTCGACGAGCAGCCCAATAAAATGATGACGAAGCATAAAAAGAATTAAAATTTATCTCCGCAGAGTTGTCTACAAAACACTTTAAAACAATAGAGCAGTGTCTGAGGTGGTCACCATCCATTTCACCCTGGTTGCACAGAGGGCACCAAGCAGAATCCTTTAGTCCAATGCGATGTAAATGCCTTTGCAAGTAGTCATGTCGGGTAAGTAAACGAAAGCACGCAACTCCAACAGATCGAGGCAGGGAACTGGGAACTCTACCACTTTTGTTAAGCAAGATATTCCACTTTTTACCTGCAGCTGCTCCACCATACAGGGAGACTCTATTAATTTGTAGTTTTCTGTAAATGATTCTTTTGATGTTACGCAGAGGCAAGGGAGAGTCAGGTTGGGACACGAGAGATCCCTCTTTAGCAAGCCTATCTGCTTTCTCATTTCCAGAAATGTTACAGTGGCTGGGAATCCACTGGAGGGCAATGCTTTCTCTGGACTTCCCAAGTTCAGCTAATTTCCTTCTACAGGAATTCACTAGAGCATTTTGATTATATCTTGAGTTTATTAGAGACAAAATGGCAGCTTGAGAATCGATAAAGAATACAATATTATGTTCAGATATTATGCTTTCCAATTTATCAATAGCAAATGAAATTGCTGCTATCTCACCATCAAAATTGTCACAATACTTTCCAACGGGATAACTAATACTGAAAGCACTTGAAAAGGCTCCAGCACCAGAATTTTTAATAGCATCTTCTGCGGAACCATCTGTGTATACATGGAACCATTTGTCAAGAGGATATCTGTAATGTATAGTAGCAAGGGCAGCATTTTTTAAGTCACTTTGTATAGAAAATTGTTTACCAACACTCCAAACAAGATCCAGGTGGCTCTCCAAAGACATCTGGCACATAATAGGGTTAAGTACCTGTGGGAAAACTTGGCGGTTGGGTGTAGGAATATCGAAAGTATCATAAAGATCATGAACAGTTGAAAGGAAAGACTTATGAGTTTTTAATCTTTCATTTGTGGGTCTATAATAATATAGGAAATTGTTTCTCCTTCTCAAGATCTTTTCAACCAGGTTCAGTGCACTTCTTTGACTCCTTTCACTCAAAGGTTCCAAATCTGTCTGGAGTTCCATTGCAGCTATAGGGGTTGATTTGGCCCCACCAGTGATTAAACGCAACATGCTGTTTTGGAAAAGATTAAGCCTGTTTTTAACAGAATCAGAGGCAGTTATTAAAACCTCATTTCTATACTCAACAACAGGTCTCACATAACACTTATTGGCTGTACACAAAACATCTTGAGTTGAGCCCCAAGTTACACCAGCTAAACGCTTCAGCAGCTTTGATCTTGAGTAACCTCTATCAACAGTTGAATTTATATGCTTCTTCCAAGTTAATTTAGGGTCTAAATGAATGCCCAAATAAACAGTGTCAAATGTTCGAGATAGAACTTTTTTATCGTACTGAAGTTGGATGTCATGGTGTTTAGTACTGAGAGAAAACAACTGAAAGGTAGTCTTATCTGTATTAACGGTCATATTGTTCTCAAAAGACCAAATGTAAAGAACGTGTAAAGCCTGCTGAAGCACACTCTCCAAGCCAGAAATATCAGATCCTGTAGCACTCATCACCATGTCATCAGCAAACAATAAAATATTTATACCTGGGACAGATTTAGGAATAAGATCTATCAAATCGTTAATCATTAGATTTAAAAGAATTGGACTCAGTACTGCTCCCTGAGGCAAACCCTGTTTGGTTTGCCTAAAGCCAGACAAAGTATGGCTATACCTAACGCTAATAAATCTTTGGTCAAGAAAACTCTTAATCCATTTATATAGAGTGCCAGAAATGCCACATGAAATCAGCTTTTTAAGCAATCCAGCTCTCCAAACTCTATCAAATACATTCTTAAAATCCACAAACACAGAAAGGGTACTTTGTTTTCTCTGAAAGCCATCCTTTATCTCTTGAGATAAGCAGACAATTTGTTCAGAAGTGCACCTATGCCTCTGAAAACCAGCTTGCCTTTCAGAAATTATTCCAAATTTGTCTAGAACATACAGTAATCTGTTAGCAACAATTCTTTCAGTTAACTTACACATTATATCTATAAGAGAGATTGGACGGTAGCTGTCTATATTTTTGGCGGGTTTGTTAGGTTTGAGAATTGGTACTCTCTCTATTATAGCATTTCTTCAAGCACTTGGCAAGCCATTTTTCCAGATCTGATTAATAAATGCCAACAAAGTCATTTTAGCAGAGTCTCCCAGATTTATAAGAAACTCGGGCAAGATTCCATCAGGGCCTGCACTCGTGCCCTTCACCAAGGTACTAATACCATTTCTCAACTCTTCTAAATTAAAGTCATAATTAAAAAGTTGTTGAAAATCTGCTGAATTGTTGTTTTGTTGAGGTTTCAGATCACTTTTTAAAATTAGGTTTGTAGTTGCTTACCCTTGCATAGTGCCCGCAAAAGGCACTAGAGATGTCCCTATCAGAAGTAAGTTCTTTAGAACCTTTCTTTATAGGTTCTTTTCTTAAAATTTTTTTATTGTTTAACTGTGAAAGAAATTTATGAGCCTTCACTGCATCTCTTCTGAAGTCCAATTTTTCTAGGAAATTTTTATATGTAGAACGTTTAGCTTCAATAATTGATTTCTTGAACATAGCCTGTGCCTTACGCAAAACTATGCAGTCCTTACTAAGCCTAGTGTTGCGAGCGAGCTCTCTTGCTTCATCTCCGTCTTTCTTAAGTTTTTGTAAGTTTTCATTCCGAAAGGGGTATACTTCTTTTGCTGTCCTCTTGGGACACAAATGTAAACAAAATTAGGAGCTTGAACTTGCTGACTGCAGTGGCATATTTTACATTGGATTTACTTTTTCACCTCAAGAGTTTTCTATATTCAGGAATGACAAATTTTTAACTTTTTATCCTATTCGGTTAAGACTTATTCTATTAGTAATGAAGCTATATTATGATTCATGATAATAATATTAATAACAGCAACAGAAACCATTATTCCTCGTAAATCCCAAACGTGCTGGAAAAAGTATCCTTACTATAGGAATACAAATAATGTATCCAGAAATAAAAAACAGCAGAAAAGAGATTTTTAAAAATGTGACCTTATGACTTAACCTTTAATGTCCTTGAAGTTCACTGTCAATATGAAGTATGAATAAGATGATGTACTGAATTCAAATACCTTCAAAGAGTATAATATATATATTTTAAAGTTACGACATGCCAATTATGTAGATTGAATTATAGACTAAAAATGAAATGTAATTTCATGCATCTTCTCAGGAGTGAGTGCGAGAGTTACATTGAAGTCGCATTATAAAGCAACACGAGGGCTATTGGCAACGGGCCTCGTAATTTTGATCTTCTATCAAGTGATGAGGATGAAATCTGAGCTGGATCCCCCTCTTCTACCTATCCCATTATACCACATCCATGGGAGAACATTGATCCTTGACTGATATATCGTGCAATGGCTTCCTCTACACGGCGGGTTTTCTGTGGTATACATCGCTCTCTTTCAAGGAATAAAATTTATCAAAATTTATAACTTTTTTTACTGGTTATTTGAGCGGGAAATGTATAGTTATTAACGATCAGAGTTCTTTTTGCACAAAATAAAGTCCATGATCTTGTAGATTAACTAGGAAAATAATTCCCTTTAAATGTATATTGTAACTAGTAAAAACCGAATAGTCCAGCATTTTATTCCATTAAAACACATGTAGCAGTTTCTAGTACTAGTCACGATATTTTTTAAAGGAATTAAGGAAATTAAAAAAAAAAAACTTCGCAAAAGTATAAATCATTGCAAGAGCAAAAATAATCATTTGTTTCATAGAATGCATTCCAATTTGCTATCAGACTTATAAATTTGTGAAAATTAGTTATTTATTAAATAAATTAGAGATTGTGATACACAAGCATAATAAAGCAGAAGTATCTTAATTTTTTTTATCGTTGCAATTGTCATTTTTTCATTTAATTAACTTTTTTTGAACTTTTTAAATATCAATGCAACTAAGTTTTTCGTTGTAATTGTATTAGAAGTATGAAACATTTTGTGACTTTAATTGTTCTTTAATTTGCTAATTTTTTTATATGTTACTTCTAACGCCACCTGTGCCGGTATCAGATTTAGATCCCCAAAATTCATCGTGGCAAAGGACTAGTTGTACGCCTGTCGTCATCTGTAGCTTTGAGCACCATACTGGCGACAGTACGATTTAGCTCTGTTCCACCTCAATTTTGAGGGAAAGCACCCTGTGTGTGGTCAGGGGCCTCCCATCTCTCTTCCCTTTAAACCAACCTCAAGAAAGGACTTGCGGCTCGATGGCTATTTAGAGTGTTGCACATGCATTATACATTTACAAACATTCATGTCTTTTCCGGGATTCGAACCCAGGCCCTATGGCACAGCAGTCAGCGTCCTTAACTATTATACCGGATGGGTGGCAATTTATATATTTATGAGACATCATTTTCTCAACGGAGTATTTCCAGAAAGCAATACACTTTAAAGATGTTGAAATTCAAACGTCCTCCCATTGGTGGTATGTGGAAGTTAGGAGGGGATGCTCAGGTGTCGTTCTAGTCACTTGACCATGGCTCAAAATTACGTAGTCCGTTGCTAATAGCCCTCGTTCAACTTTATATAGTGTTGCGTTAATAAAACTCTCATTCTCACTCTCTCAGCCAGAAAGCAGTAAAACGCATAAAAATGATTATAAGTATTTCTGTAGAACTACTCTTTCCGTAGAAATAATTTTATTTCTTGAAAAAAGATTTAATTAAATTATTTGTATCGAATAAGTAAACTATTTCCAGAATATTCTCTATTTGTATATAAGAACAACCACAGATTGGAAACCGTGCAACGTTGATTAAATGACGGAATATGTAAGTGGAAAAAGTCCATTAAAATCAAAACGAGTACAAACTTTTTTTGTTAAATTGCTATTGAATAAAACAGAAAACATTGGATGAAGGGAAAAAAATCTCCAAGTTACTTTAAAAGTTTAATAATAATAGGCAACCTCATGATCCACTTCTAGTTTCTTTTTTTTTTCTACTTTAAAAAATAAATTATTCGCATATTAGATATTCTTGCATTATTAAAACTGGTGTATAAACAAGCCGAAAAAGAATTTTCTGAAAAAAAAAAGTCTTATTTTTGAAACTCCTGCAAAAGTAATTAACATGAGAGGTCAGAATATTGCCCGATGCAGCATAAATTTTCAAGTGAAAGTTGTATGCTCTCAACCAAAAAACTTATTTGCCTCAAATGCTATCAGTTGCGAGGAAGTGATAAGAGAAAATGGGGTTCGTATAACGCAATTTCTAAAAACGACTTTGCTTTTCGGTGCAATCATTTGCAAGAAAAAATCATTAGTAGCTATTTTTGTTACCTACTAATGGTTGCAAATAATTTCTTTTCAAACGGAAAGACATATTTGATAAATTAATGCGAGATGCTATCTAAGAAATGTTAAAAAGCGGGTATATGAAACTTTCGATGAAATTATTCAGACTGTTAAGGCTTTTACGAATATTTTTATTTTACTCTTTCTATCTAGGGAATTATAAATATAAAATGCATATATAGGGATGTTTTTCTTTTAAAGCTATAAAATTTAAATTAGTTTCGATTAAGGGAGTAAATGTGGATTCTAATTCTTTCAAAAAAAATTTCATCGATGTTAAAAGCTATTTAATTTCTAACATTTTTACGATAGTAAGTATTACGTTTTAGAGTTTATTAAATGAAGGGAATGATAAAATGTGTAAAAGTACAGTACATTTTTAGTTTTTAAAAGAGTATTAATGCAAATTAAAAATCCAAAGTTAGAAGTATAGTTTGGTAATGGTGTGCATTTTTTTTTTTGTAGATTGGGTGCAGTAGTATCGTTTTTCTTAGACAAGAGGTTTTCTAAAGAATTTTCCAAAGTATATCAGAGAGCACTTTTAAGTGATTGCATTCATTCTTCTGTTTTTGCTTTGGGAATTTACAAGAAAAGTTTTTGATATTTTAAATACTTATTTAATGTTAAATTTTCTTGTGCTTTTTTTAAAAAGAATTCTTTATTCTAGAACACAGATTTTCATATTACATGATTGTATTCTGTTTCTAAAGCTGATAGTTTTGAAACATAATAACGCTGGCAAAAAGTGAGATAAATTCATTTTATTTAGGGTCATATCTAGTGATGTATATTAAAAAGTCACAAGTCCTAGTTTCAGTAAATAAAATCTTGTAGGAGTTACTGCATGGTTAAATCCATAGTTCTAAGTCCTAGACTGTTATATAAATGGCATTTAGACAGTCTTTTATATCTAAAATGCGTAACATTTCAGTAGATGAAAAAAATAGATAAGGGAAACAAAAGCAACTAAATAACGCGTTTGAACTTTCAACTTTAACACAGTGGTATACACAAGGGAGGGGGGAGGTCAGTGGCGTAACGGAAAATAACTGGGTCCCCCGCAAGGTCAGGTCTTGGGCCCCACAAAAAGCCGGATCTTATATATATATATATATATATATATATATACACTTGGCAGAGAAAGTCTGCGCTCATCTACTACTGCTTACATAAACGAAGAAAATATTTAAAACCGGAATTTGAAATTTTAAAAAAATTATATTTTATTTTGTTTATTCTAAGTATTGAGAACACAAAAGTAAACTCGGTTTGCTTTCATGGCTTTTAAAATAAAGACAGGTTTGTAGCGATAACAACAAAAATCAAGTAGAAAAATTCTGCGTTCACAGTTTTAGTAGTAACTATAAAAATTATTTGAAAAGGATAATAAGCTAATTTAATAGCTGGTTGGTCTTTTGAAAACATCCTGCTGTCGTTTCGGCATTGAATCAACAAGTCTAGTGATTTCTTCAGGGCTTATCTTCTCTCACTCGTCCTTAAAAACACTCTTCAACGTATCCTTGCTGGATATATTGTATTGACGAATCCTACACTCCAGGAAATCCCATAGGAGTTCTATAGGATTCAGACTAGGTGACTGCGGAGGCGAGTGCAGTTGATTTGGGACATTATACAGGAGCCAAACCTTCACAATCTCAGCGGCATGCTTAGGATCGTTGTCGTGTTGGAAACGAAACGACAATCTTAGGCCGAGTTTGGTCACATTTTCCTTTAAATTGTTTTTAAGACATCGAGATAATCCTATTTGCGCATAATTGATTCGATTTTTTTCAACTTTCCAACACCATTGCTCGCCATGCGCCCCCACACCATAACACCACCGCCGCCGTGCTTTACCGTTGGTTCTAAATGCACTTTTTCAAGCTCTGTGCAAAGTTTTCTCCATACCAATTTTCGACCTTTTATGACAAAAAATGCAAAGTTTGCTCTCATCGTATAATATCACAGTCCTCCAGAACTTCGGAGGCTTATGAATATGTTTTTTTTGCAAAAGCTATTCGTTTCAGCCGGCTGTTCATTGAAATATAAGACTTTCTGCAAGACAGTCAACTACGGTATCCGGCCTTTTCGAGATTTTTCTTGCAGTATCCGCACAAATGTTTGTCCCTAACTTCTCGTGAATGTCTGTTTCTATTTGAGTTGCATTTAAAAGTGGATTTTTTTTCACCAAGGATATCATACTTGGTTTTTCTTTGATTGTGAGTTTAGATGGACGACCTGAACGAGGTTTGGATGTGTAAACTCCTGTAGATTTAAAGATTTTAATAACACGTTGGATAGATGAATACTGCCGTTCAACGGATCAGGCAATATCTCGACAACTTTTTCCATCTTTCCATATTTTAACAATGATTTTACACTCATTGATACTAAAATCCTTCCTTTAATTTTTCATGTCCATGAATTGCTTCGTATCTCACAAAAACGTTAAAAAATCACAACTTTCTTAAGCTATTTTACTTGATAACGGAATTCAAAAACTCGGTAAACCTATAACGCCTGTTGATAAAAATTTCAAGAATCAAGAATATTTTAAATAGTGAACGCACACTTTTTCTGCCTACGATTTGTGTACTCTGCTATAAAACTCCCGTTATCTTACGTAGTTTTTATTCAAAATTAACGAATTCTTGCATGCTCAATATTTAAATAATAGTAGACAAATTCATGAAATATTGTGAGAAAAAAAATTATATTTCTATTAAATTTTACCTTTTCTGTAGGATTTGTTATGGGTGAATGCAACTTTTTCAAGCAAGTGTATATATATATATATATGTTTTTACAAAGGATTACCAAACTATAACATAATGTACCTTTACACATCACGTAAAAATATTTAATGTTAAACTTAAAACTGAATATAAAATAAACCGTAATCTGAGTAAACGAAGTAAATAATGTATAACATTAGAGAGTATTAAGAAAATTCATTAAAATGGGAAATCTAACGACAGATAACCTGGTAACCTAAATAAAAACGAACACTAAGACACTGTGAACGACGAACACTGTAAAATAATTTTCGATGTGAAATTCTTACGAAAGAAAAAAAGTATCACTTACCTCATTCTTGGTTTGTGCATCTTGGGATGACCTTGATCTAAAGTTTGATTATATTCTAGCATAAATACTGCAACTTTTAATAAGGAGAGTTCTTTGTATGATGCAAAAATGATTCCATGAAAAAAGAAATCAAAAGCTGATACATTCCATTATGCTTTCTTCTCTCATTATGCTTCATTTGATAGAATATACTCCTAAATCTAGACCAAATTTTCGTTTAAAGTCCTTCCTGTGCTTTTCCAAGTATCGTAATATTATTTTACTTGAAAAAAGAAAAACAGATGTTCGTAATTTACGACTTCACTAAATGAAAATGAAATACATAAGGGGGGGGGGACTAAAAACGGCGATTTGTTGCTTCGTGAAAAGTAAATCATATCTTTTCCCCCTCCATATAGCTAATGTAAGGTATTCTGTCATCATAACAGTGAAGAATTTTTATATCTTCCTAGCATTTTATCCGATTCTCAGTCTTATTTTTGTTTTATCTGTCAGTAATTAAAAAAAACCCGCTGAAGAAAAGTATCTCTCTCTGGCGTCACGGGGATTACAGCAAATAAAAGAAATGTTTTTTGATTTGGTTATTGGATCAAAGATATCTAAAAAGCGTATTAAATCGCCAATTGAAAATTCGCTTAAAAATTCGATTTAAAAAAATGCAAAGCGAATTTTGAGAAAATCTACGTTTATGGCGCCAGTCAGGCTTTGGGCCCCTAGAAGCCTTGGCCCCCCCGCAGTACGGGGGTTGCGGGGTGTACGTTACGCCACTGGGGGAGGTGGTACATCCTTCTCATAGATCAACAAATTTTTAATTTTTGCCATAACCAGGGGTCAGCAGCCTTTCAACTGTGGTATGCCAAATCAATCTACAAATCAATCTACCAATATGGTTCAATCAGTGCGACGTTAATATTCTCTCACTCACTCTACCAATATGGTTCAGCGTGCCACACAGTTGGACATTTTTGAAACAATTCGATTCCCACGATAATGCATGCAGTTAGAGAATAGAGATGAATAATATAGATTTACAGTTTCATCATGTATTAGTTTTGCATCATTTAAAGATATTTTTTAAGATAAAAATAAATAGTATAAAACATAACTATTTCTTCAACAAAAATAAAAAACTTAAATTGTACATATATTATGTATTTTTAAATATATTTATTAAAATAAGAAGTAGACAACATAAATTATAAGTATTTCCTTTTATTACAGTTAAATAAATAATTAAATAAAAATTTCAATGCGAACCTAGTGCTTGCACCACTCTATTTTCATACCGCAAAATTCAGCGGTATAATTTGTGTCTTTCGGTTTGACACGATTCTGAGCATTCAGTTGTTAAACAATTTCTTTGCGAACTTGAAATATTTTTCATATGAGGAAAGATCTTTTACTTAGACATGAGAACCAAAAGCGGAAAGCAGAGTACATGCAATTTTCTCTCTTCAAAGAATTAAATCTCTCCAGCAAGGACATACAATAATTTTCAAAATAGCTGTAAATTTATCCTTAGATTTATCGTTCAGATTTTTTTGTAATTCAGTAAATGTCCATAACTCTGAAGATGTTTGTCAAATAAGATCCATTATCAAATTTATCAACTTCCATCCACTCAAAAATTGACAAATTTGTAAAGTAGTGCAGAGTGCCACTAAGAATTTTACCGCGTGCCATAGGTTGTCGACACCTGATTTAGACTATAAGACGTACTTAAAAAATTTAACATATAGACGATAAAAAAAGTCACTTTTTTACAGCATTAAAAATATTTTATTAATATTAAACCAGTTAATGTATGTTCACCTGAAACTTTGGTAATCGATAACAAAGAATTTAGCGTAAGAAGTCAAAATAAAGAAGCTAGGTTCAAGAGACGCTAGTAAAGTACTGCAGAGTGCCACTGAAAATTGTACTGCGTGCCACATGTTGCACGCGTGCCATAAGTTGCCGACTCCTGCCAGAGAGAATAAATACCCTTGTCTACATGTTTCTTACAGATACAAAGATGAACGCAGGTTAAGGATTTAGATTCATATCCAGAGTAATGGAAATATAATCATGTACACATATACAACATACCTACTTTCGTATACATTGAAAATACATGTAGAAAGCTGATGGCATTCTTGTTCAGTTGATGGATAAGTCCGAAATATATTTACGATGAATATATTCGATTCTTCAGAATGTTTTTACTTATAGTGGTAATCTTCACTGCTTTACGAACAGTTTCTTCATGTACTTTCAAAACAACAATAAAAAATTATCTGAGAAGCGAAAAAGCTTTTCATTCTATTTTTTTTTCCACATTTTCTTATCCCTTTCTCTTTTGAATTTCAAATTTTTCGAATTTTTTCTGCCAAAATAGAAGGACGTTTATAATTTTTTATGGTTTTCGAGTTGTTCAAATGGGACAGGTTCATATCGCAAATGGAAATGCTATCATGGACAATGAATTTATTGAAATCGTATGAATTTAGAGGATATTTTTATGAATGTATCAGGAGTTTATTGCAAAGGATCAAACAATTATTTTACATTAGATAATCATATGTAGGTAAGAAATTTATTAGAATAGGTTTTGAAAAGTAGTTCCTTTGAGAAATTTTTTCTCCCTTTTAGGAATGTTTTCATTATTTTTATACATTAATGAAAGCGTTTTAATAAAGAGGTTAATTGAGATGAAAAAAATTTCATGGAAATACGTAATTTTTTTTGTTAATAAAACTTTAGAGATTTATACGTTTATGAATTGTTTAAGAAATAAAGGACTACAGAAGTATGGAATTTAAAACAAGTAAGTAAACTACAGTGTACATTTTTACAAACCCACCCGTATAATGGAATGTAATAAAAATTAAAATAAATGTTTGTAGCTTAATTTTGATAGTTTTTAGTTATGTATTATATTAATATTGACAAACTATACAATGTTGGCTATTAACAATTACTACACTCTGTCTTACCGATAATTGAACGATTTCACTTTCCTATTTATGATATTTATTTTATATACTAAGATAAAAGCATAAAAGTAAGTATAACAATCCTATATTTTCTCTCTTTATTTTTCGCAATCCATTTAAACTGAAAACTACTATATTTAACAGCTAGAATCAGCGAATGAATTTGTGCTGGAAATTTTTCTCTTTAAATAATGATCACAAAAATTTAACTCACATTAAAAAAAAGTCGATTATTTAAAAAATATTTAGGCTAGTTTTTTAAAAATATTTAGGCCGTTTTTTTATCATGACTACACAAGAAATTATCCGAGAGATATGGAGTTCAGAAATGAGAGACAGATTTTTGTATTTAACCTATTTAAGGCACAGTTGCGTAATTGTGTGCATGGCAGTGATGGATCACGAAGCCACAACACGAACCATAGCAATGGAATGAACGACATTGTGTTTACTGACGAATCCCGCTTATGCTTGCAACATCATGATTGTTGGATTCGAGTTTGAGACACCTTGGTAAGAGGTTGCTAAACTGTTGCGTTATGCATCACCACATTGGTCCTGCATCCTGTATCATGGTTTGGGGTGGTACTGAATTTCACTGCCGCACTGCTCTAGTATGCATTGCCAGTACACTGAGCAGACAGTGCTACATCTCTGAGGTGTTTGAGCCCATGGTCCTCCCATACATTTAACGCTTACCATCCGCCATATTCCAACATTTTAATGCTCGACAACAAGTGGAAAGCAATGGTCAAGAGTTCTTCTTTAACCAACAGATTTAATTGCTTCCTTGGCCTGCTTGTTCTCCCGATCCATCGCCAATCGAAAACGTGTGATCCATGCTTGCCCAACGACTGGACCCTGATACACCACCTGCTGCTACACCAGATCAACTTTTGCCATATGTGGAAGCCATACATGGACTGCTGTACCCCAAGATATATTCAAAGCCTCTTTGATTCTTTTCCGAAGCGTGTGGCAGTGGTTATAGCCAACAATGGCGGTTACACTAACTACTGATTTTGTTATTATCTACACTTCACAAGAGGCTGTAATTTTATTCAATTGATCTTTGTACAACATGTTATCTGTCAAATAAATTTCGCTGTGATATCACTGACCCTTCTTGGTGTTGCATTTTGTGTGGCCAGCAGTGTATGTATGTAGTTTTGTAGCTCTTGGCATACAAAATATAATTATTTTATTACATACGAAGTTTTTATTATAAATAAAGTTTATTAATGAACGAAAATTAAAGAAAAATCCCGAACTCTCTTAAGCCCAATTTTTATTAAAAGCTCCAATTTATATTTGGATCTGTTAGTGTAAATGAAAAAAAAAATCGAAGGCAAATATTAATTACTGCTGCGTGTTGAGCCTTGGCATTAAAAAAGGCATAAAGACAAGACAAATATTAAAAGCAATTGAAGATTTTAATTCGAATTCAGGAAATTTTCTAAGAAGAAGGGATGAGATGGATTTAACATTGTTTCAACAAAAGTTTGAATAATAGGAATATTGAAAAAAATTAATAACTAATCTAAAAATAATTAACTAAAGATAGGAAATGTAACGAAATGAAATTTACATTTCTTCTCTATTCAAATATGGATTTATGGAGTATTTCTTTAAAACATAGAAAAGAAAAGCAGTTTATTTTTCCATTATATACTGTTAATTTTTCTATCAAGGAGAAAATAATGCAGCTTTATGAGAGATGTAACGAGGTATTATAAAGAACAAATGACTCTGAAACAAAAGAATTTCGAATTTTATTTAATCATTTTCTTCGATTAATCTTATTCCCCTGGTACTTTTATGTGACCAGTTGGCTGTTGTAGAATAGAAACAAATTCTATGACACAGGGGGGCACGCAAAGCTAATTTGTATCGCAATTGAGATTCGAATGCAAATTCCCTATTATATTATTGAACAAGTTTTTGTGATTCATTATTACTTTTGAACTTCTTAACTAGATTGGAAAAGGAGAGATCTTCAGTTCTTTAAGAGCGAGATCGATAAGCTTTCCTTGAAAGGTAAATTGAATAGAAAAAAAATCTATTCTTTGGGAAAACAATAGTTTAAAAAAGTATCTTGTGAAAATCCGTAATTAATGTGACTAGCCCAATAGAATTTTTTAATGAAAAGAGTAATTTCGTCATTTTGAAGCTTAGATTGAAATCTTTTTTAGTCAAATTCTTTTTTGAATAAATTGTTGAGTTTTTTTTCGTTATTGATTTTTATCTTATCTATCGTGAATTATTTTTGAATTATCTGTCCTTTACATGTGGATAATATCCTCGGTAATTACTTTTTCAGATAATTTGTACTAGACATCAGAAAAAAAAACAAAATGTGTTGTTTGCTATAATAGAGAAAACAATTGATTTTTTTAATAAATAGATTCGATAATACAAGTTTTATTATTCTCATTTTTTTTATTTTTTGACTTCATTCTTTATTTTTTTGTAGCTAGTTATTTACCATTCAAAAAGTTATCCAAATTTTTCAGGTCTACATCATGAGAATTAAAAAAAATTAGGATGCTTTTTTTTGTGTTTGTAAATGAAAGTTTTCAATAAATTTTCATCCTTTTTTTGGCTTTATTAAATTTCACTTTTTTAAGCTTTCGTTTGATCATTTTAAATATATTCACATAATAACTTGTTAAAGTATTTAGGAGTTGATGATTTGTAATATTATAGAAATTAAGCCATTTACTTAAAAATGCCATTAAAACAGTCTTTCAAATCTTAATGGGTTTGGTTAATTTGTTCGCAAATTAGAGAAACTATAATCTTTTAATAAATAATATCTTGTAGATTTAATTTTTAGTTGTTATTAAAAACTCCCCAAGTCATAGACTAATAAATGATTAGTTTGAATTAATTTTATAAAGAAGGTATTATTAATTTCTCTCTTATGGATATGATTTAAAATGGTGTCCAAAAGTTAAAGATAATTGAAAAACTGCAGAAATGTAAGAGTTAATTGAAACAAAAAAGTTTGATATTGTGAACATACACGATCAATGATTATAAACACACATTTTTTTTATCATTGTTGTAATACGGCTATTGGAAAATGCTAAAAGTAAAGCGATGTTGGATGGTCCTTCGAGATACTAGTTTGGTAATTAGATTAAGTATACTTCAATTGTTGCAAAAGTATTCATTATAGCGCAAAGGAGAAAAATAGACTTATTTTTAAAAGGCGAAATCTTTGGAATGTTAGACAGTTGATGATCATAGGCAGAAGTGTCTAGTATCGTAAATGCTGCACACTACATAATTTTCCCTGTGTAAACGGTATTAAACCTGTCAAGTCAATAGTCCTTTCATTGTCAAGTTATAGCAAATCTAACGTGAGTGAGGGAATATTAACACCACACTGTTCAGCTACATGAGAGCTTTTGGCAACGGACGTCGTAATTTTGAACCATGGTCGCCTGAGCCTGAACCAACACCTGAGCTGGCACCCTCTTTCTCCTAACTTCCACACCAACGAAAGGACGCTTGAGCTTCGATATATTTAAAGTGCATCGACCTCCTCCACACGGCGGGCGGTACTAGTTTTCGAACTCCTGACACGTCGGCCCCGAGACCATTATTTTGACCACTAGGCTACTGCTGCCGCAAATCTAAAGTGTGAAACAACAGCTAAAGAAGACAGACTTCTGTTCTTAATTGCGCATCGAAATCAGACGATATGTGCCATACAGCATTATTTTATTCCGATCTCGCTGCAACTATGAGAACAATTATTTCCTGACAAACAGTTTACTGGAGAATCTGAGAGAGTGGCCTATATGCCAGGCATTCAGCTGCTTGCATGCCACTGACATGTTGGCAAAAGAGAACCTGTTATGAAGAGTTCGAGATTGTCATCCAGTCATCTACCTGACGTGTTTGATAGTGATATATTGGAAGAAAAGGAGGCCAAGGAAGCAATAAATTCTAATGAGAGAAGAATTTTTCAGTTAAAGGTGGCGGCAGACAGGCTCTTAAGGCATCAGGGTCCAAAACCTCAGCATTAGTTACTCATTGTACCGGCAATGCATACTAGGGAATGAACAATGAAATCCTTCCCCAAACCCTAAAACCATGAGCAAAAGCATTACGGTGGTGCATAAGGAAATCTTGAACGTTCTCTTTCCAGCTCAGGTGTTGTCATCGTCACTTGATTTCGATTCAAATGGACCTTGACCAGGTCCCTCGCCAAAAGCCCTCGTGTTGTTGAATAGGGCGACGTTAATATTCACTTACTCACTTGAAAACTTAGTTGGAAAATATTTCTTAAGATTACGGACGGAGGCAGTTTTCAAATTTTCTTCGTAAAGATAGTTGATCAAAAATATATCTGACAACATGCTACTTGTCTTGATTGTGAAGGCCTTAGGACTCAAGATATTTATGCTCATTTGAACACTCTACAGTGTGTCAGTAAAATCTCAAAAAGATGCTTACATATAATAACCTTATTTAACACCAATGAGCACCAGTGAGTGATTGAGTATTAACGCGCACGCGCGCATTTCACACGAGGGATTTTGGTGAGGGACCTCGTAATTTTGAAGAATGGACAAGTGATGAGGACGACACCTAAGCTGGCACCTCCTTCTCCTAACTATCACATCAATGAGCCCCAGAGGACAATAAAAACTGAATAAAAATAGATTAAAAAAGTAAAATAAAATTAACAAAAAAATTCTCTCTTAAAAATTTCAGAGTTTTATTTTTTTTTGGAAAACAATTTTAAAAGCCCTATGCCTTTATCCTTACCAAGTATTTGAATAAAATAGATATAGTCGAGATTAAGACTAAAAAATAATGCTTAAAATCTCTTTTGTGATATTGCTTTTTTAAGCCGATGCTTTTTCGAATTTATTTCTTAGCACAAAAAAAAAAAAAAAAAAAAAAAAAAAAAAATTAAATGGAAGAGTGTTATATAAAATAAAATTAACATCTTTTCCATTTACATATGCGTAAACATTTTCTTTTCTTGTTATTTTGAATAGCAAAACCTTTTTTTATTCCATTAGCTTTTCTGTACTTTAATTGTCATAATATAAACATTTTCTTTTCTTTCAAAAAGTATTTCATGGTGTTTCTTAAAGCTAACTCTATTTAGATTTTTCAGATATTTAAAATTGCCTTCTCACTAGTAAATTACCAAGCATAAAAATCTTCATTTCTTCTTGGATTTCTTGTGGCAGGGATTTCGATGTTTGAAATTAAAGTGGAAATTATTAATCAATGCTTTATCATTTTTAAAAATAGATTTTTCTACTTTTTTAGACAAAAAAAAATTGAAAACAATTCTCACAAAATTAACTGGCTTGATTAATTGATAGTTCATTAACATCGCTTTTAGAAGAAGGCTGTTAATATTACTGGCTTATCACAGTTTTGATTTAAAAGTTATAACTTATAAGCGTGTGTATAACGTATATTCTGATTCACTTTAATTGGTGTTAATTAAACATACTGTAACCGAATGCTCTCTCTTCTCTTTCTTAACTCCTAAACACATTTAACCGTGGATGACGCGGGCGAAAGTTACCGGCAAATCTGCACATACCCGTGTCTCACACGGGCAATACTGTATCTCGTGTTATTTCATTTCTAATGCTGGTCTGAAATCTGTTCTAGTAAAAGTAGATAGGCTAGATCAGGGATTGGCAACCTTGTAGCTGTGGCGTGCCAAACCGATCTACCAATAAGATCCAACGGGCCAGACAGTATGAAATACTTGAAACAGTTCGATGAAGAATAAGGGAATAGAGGTAAAAAAAAGGGATTTAGAATTTTATTATAAATTAATTTTGTATCTTTTAAAAGTATTTATTACTATAAAAATATAGCTATTTCTTCAATATAAATAAATTTAAAATTGTACATACATATTGTATTTTTTAAGCATATTTATTAAAATAAGAACTAAACAACTTAAAATATAAGTATTTCTTCGATATAGTTAAATAAAAAATAAACACTTGAATGCAAACCTTGTCCCAGATCCTCTTTATCTCTCTCTCTATACTTCATATCACAATATAATTTGGGATATAATCTGTGACATTCAATTTACACGATTCTGAGCATTCAGTTTCTAAGCAACTTCCCTGAGGACTCAAAATATCTTTCATGTAAGAAAATATTTTGATCTCATACATATGTTGAACTAAAAGAGGAAATCAGAGTAAATCAAATTTTCTCCTTCAAACATTTAAATATCTCCATCAATGACATCCAATAAATTAAAATAGTTGTTAATTTATCGTAAGAAATCTTTAAATTTTTTCATAATTCCGTAAAAGCTGTTTTCCATAATTCTGAAGTTGTTAGTCCAATAAGTTCCATTTCAAAGTTATCAATTTCTATTTACTAAAAAAAATGACGAATTTGCAGAGTAGTTTGAAATGCCATTGAAAATTGCACCACGTGCCATAGGTTGCCGACCCCTGGGCTAGATGCTAGTTAAAGAGATGAGAAAGGTAAAAAGATGAGGAAAATAAAAAAGAAGCAAGATTCTACTGTAGGAATGCGATGTTAGACTTTGTGCCGTACCATGCTTCGTGGTATATCATACCAAACCGAACTTTTAGCCATTCTCATGCTTGTAAGTATGATAATTTGGTTTAATTTGATTTTGATATTTTCAAATTAGAATAAACAAGAAAAAAAAAATCGTTTACACTTTGTTTATATAATACTTTTTCTAAACCTCCCCCTCATCCACTCCTTAGTTTCTTTCCCCATAACTGAAATTGCAAAAAATAACTTACACTATACCTATGTATTCTTTTTCTGTGAAAAAAAAAAGTCTTGATTAATTTTTACCATTTTTTTTCGCAAAAAACTCGTGCCTTAAGAGGTTAAAAGGTTTAATATTATTTAGATTAACTATATATATATATATATATATATATATATATATATATGTATCAAACATCTATAAAATATAAGTAGAAATGTAGTCAATGATATAATATATTATATCATTATTTGTATTTAATGATATAAGTATACCTTCGACTACATTTCTACTGAAGCAATCAACTTATTTTCATTTTGCAGATTTATTTTGAAACTACGTATCACTTTTCATTTGAAATACTACTTTACAGTAAATGTGAGCTAATTCACTGATTATTAAATTTGCCTACATTCTTCCCTGGCTTTAATTAAAGCGGAGAAACTTCCGCAAAATGTATAAATTAAGTAGGATTTTCGACGCATCCTTTAAAATCACCAACTTCTTCAACCAGCAAATGATGATAACGAGTCCGTGTTTCGTAAATTCAAAGAGGATTTTTCGTTCCACAAGAATGAAGTTTTCAATAAAATTTCCATTAAAGCTTGATTTACTTTGACAAGTTTAAGGATGCAGCGCGTGATCTGTCTTTTACTTCTAGATTATCTCGAAACTGTCATTGATTAAAGAAGTTACCACGAGAAACGCGGGAAAAGATAAAGTAATTCTCTATCATCTAGTTTGTGGGGTAATATCGCAGACCGTCCATGCACTCGAAGCGCCTTGCTTCATTATACTTGACACGCGTAGCACATTTCAGGAATCACTTTGAGACAACTGACATTCGTTTACAGCAAAATTTGCATTCTAAATTATCTTCTTACCTCGAAGAAAATTCTCTCTTCCAGGAGACTCGATTTGGAAGATCTTTAATAACAAGGAAAGATGTCATTTCTGAAAGTAAAGGCGATCCTTGTTCTGTATGTATTGCAGTAAGAATTGATAATCAGAAAGGGGAAATAACAAGCGCCTTTAATTAAGCGATGCAAATCCATCGAATTTGATTCTTAAAAGTTCGATGCTTATCTGTGACGCAGTGCTGCCTAATTATCTCAGTAATTATCCCGCGCGCCCATACATACAAAATTGCGCCTTTCGCAGCCTTATCCCGTGGGAAACCTTAAATCAAGTAGTCTGCGACTTAGGATATTGGTTCTAATTTCCTCACAAGTTTTCATTCACTCGCTGATAGCATTTCTAAACCTCAGCTTAGTTCAATCTACGAACGACATTGTCCGAATAAGATGCGTTAGTTTAAGAGAGCTCCTTAGATCCTTAAGCTGCTTAAATATAAAACTTTAAGGCAGCCAACATATACAGTGACCATCATAATTAGAATATCATTTTGGGTAGAGATGAAAGGGGTGTATATAGGCAGAAATCGGTTCTCATATATTCAATGAGGAGATTTCATTAGCATTTTGAGAAGACACTCAACTAAATCAGGGTCATTAGACTGTGAAATATGAGTATAGAGATAAGTAATAGTAAAGGCATTCGGTATATATAATAGGTAGACTTCAAATAAATATATCTTAGAACAATTAATTGCTCTTAATTGCTCTTTGATGCATATTTACTATTTGTTGCAGTTAAATTTAGGGCTGATTTATTATATAGTTTTTATAAATTTTATTTAGGTTAGAGATAGCAGTTCAAATCATATATTTCCTGCTAAATGATTAAATGTTTAAATAGTAAAGTCATATATAAACGTAAGTAATTTGTTTATACTCTAAGGGGCCCAATTTTCAAACTAATGTATTCTGGTAAGTATATTTCTTAGAAATCAAAAGCATCTGTTCGTAAACTGTGTTTCTTCAAAAATAAGATTCGGTCTAAGATTAATTTATGCTGCAAAAGGTGCATTAGGTATAAATGTTATTCAAGTGTTTCAAATATAATTATGCCACTTTCTTTTGAAACATCATCATAAAGCTCAGAACAGCTGATTTTGTAGAAGGAAGTAATCTATTTAGTGTTGTGTGATACTTTGCCTTTTTCTAGTGATTATGCTAACTGTGGTGCATCGTATGGGGGAAGTTTTTGATATCAACGGTGATGGCAACCAGATACTTTTCTCTTCTATTATTTATCCATTCACATATCTTTTCCGACTACGGATTTGGCTTTTCCAGGCATGAACTGCCCTTACGCTTCCCCTCATTTCCCTTGTCCACCTGTTGGTTGAGGGGCCGTGGGTAGCCTAGTGGTTAGAGCATCGGCCTCTAGACCGGAAGGCCTGGGTTCGATGCCCGATGCCGCCAAATACAAAACGGAGCACTTGCTCGTTAAATCTGTGGGTCCGAATGGTGTCGCCATCTATCATGAGCAAATTCGTGCTGTCACCTTCATGGGCTCAAAGCTTAGGCTAATGACAGACGTATCTCTAGCTCGTTGCCATGATGAATTTCGTGGGCCTCGATCTGACTACGTCAGACAGGTGGCATAAGCAACAACAACAGCCTGTTGGTTGAAACAGTCATACTCTAATCCTACTTTTGGATTGTTCGAAGATTGGATTTCTTTTGGCAGAAAGCTGTAAATTTATTATCCCTGAATTTTTCCAGGATTCTTTCCTTGCAGTTCATGGAACCCCTGAAATTTTTTGCATTTTTTGTTTGTATTCAATGGAATATGCTTTTATTAAAATTTAGCCTTCGTTACAAACACGGAGTACTGAATACCGAAGATGCTAATTATAGTTATGAAATGTAACCGTATGTTGCATTTGAGCTTTGATTGTTTGATTGGCAATTCAGCAATGTTTAGCCGTTTAACTAACAGTCTTAGTTAACCCATTAACTGCTGATTAAAAATTACACAATTCTCTCCCCAGTGGGTCCATTTTTTACATAGGGGGAGTGTATATGGTTCATTAGGGGGGGGGGAGGCAGAGAGAGAGAAAGAGAAACAAAAAAGCAAATGTTTTTCTGAAACAAATAAATACGTTCCAAACACTGTCAAGGTAATTTTATTGCATTTCAAAGCCTTTCGAATAGTTTAACTGATAGCAGAGGAAAGAAAAGAGTCGTATTTCAAGAACGGATATATCCATCCGTGACACATAACGCACCGGTTGAGCAAGACGGATATATACGCCGGGGGCACTTAAGTTAAAGTGCACACACAGTGCCGGGAAGTTAAAACACACACACACACACACACACACAACACACACACACACACACACACACACACACACACACACACACACACACACACACACACCACACACACACACACACCACACACACACCACACACACACACACACAACACACACACACACACACACACACACACACACACACACACACCACACACACACACACACACACCACCACCACCACCACCACCACCACCACCACCACGCACCACGCACCACCACCACCACCACACCCACACACACACACACACACACACACACACACACACACACACACACACACACACACACACACACACACACACGGAACTAAATATAAAGAAGTAATAAATTAAAAACTGACATTTTAATTTAATTAAATAGATAGTTTTATTCTAAACTGTACTTTAGGAAATTATTATAATTTTTCATTTTATCTAATCTTTGTACAACAGAATATTTTTTTCAATGGAATAATTTATAGTTAATATATTTCTGTAAAAGAAACTATATATATATATATATATATATGTTATTAGTTCCTAATATATATATATAGTAATTTACTGATATTGAAGTTAAAATTGTGCTATTTATCATAACTGTTATTAGAAAGTATAAGTGTGATATTATATATATGTATATTACTATACTTTATAATCAAGAATTTAGACATCAGCAGTGTTATTGCTTATCGGAATCAAATTAAGGTAGTCTGGATAAAAGTTTATATTCTGCTCGAAATTCTTACATTGCCAAAAAGATAAGATCACCAATACTTCGACATAAATAATATGAAATATTGTTTACGTTTTTTGTTCATAAAATTGTCAATAGATATTGGCAAGGTATAAGAAACGAGAATAATTTATGACATTATCGAATTTGTTTTAATAAAAAAATTGTAATAGTATTTTATTCCTATCATTAATGTCAATAGAATTCAAAAGACCTCGAAAATAATGCTGATGGAAATAAAACAATTTTTTTCTTTCAGGCGATCAATATTTTCCTTTTAATATTTTTAATTAATGCTTTAACATTAAGTTTGCTTGTAGCAGCTTGTATGATATCCTCTTTAAATTGTTATTATCCGTTTGTAGTAGCCGTGGTAGTCTAGTGGTCGATGTCACGGGCTCGCGGCAGGCGTGTTTTGCTTTTGAACCTAGGGCCCCTGAAGATCCGTTATGTAAAGGGGGCCAACGCACGTTAAATCTGTCGAGGTTCAAAGTCCTCTGATTGGTGTGGTGGGGAATGTCGATATTTTGTGGGGCATGTGTTTAATAGTTTTAATAACATTCTATTCTTCAATTTCTTCAATTTTTCTGCATTAAATAAGCAGTTTTACTTAATTTTTCCTTGTTACAATTTTACTTGATAACAACATTAGCATATTTAATTTAATTTTCTTCTAATAATACAGATTTATACTCCTATTTCCTTTCCCTACAGCACAGTAGTAAAGACGAATTACACGTGAAGGTTGGCTGGCCTCAAAACAATATTTAAACATGCAACCTACGTTCCTAAGATTAAGGAGATTGCTATTTACTATTGCGCTCTTATTTTTTTTTATATCTATACTGTCTGGTTGTATGTATATAGAAATATTATTTTTAACTATATTTATCGTAATAATGTATTAGTTAGCGATAAATGTAATATATATTTAAATTTTAATAACTTGATTAACCATTATATTGAACATGGATATCCTGCTAATTTTCTTTACAATTATATTTCTAATAGTTGTGACGGATCTATACGCGTCCTTCCATTTTCCTCTGGGGAATTCTTTTGGGCCAGCATTTTCAACCAACCTTCTCCGAAGGGCAGAAAGCGTGATATGCAAATTAAATTTAATATATATATTCTTTATTCGCGAGTTTGGGAGTTAGTGAATTGTGAATAGATTGGAAGTGAAGTAACTTGGCAGTGAAACGTATACTTAAACAGTGTAAGAAGCCAGAAGTTGGAATATTAAGAAAGTGATTAGATTAACTATTGGGGACGTGTTAAAGTCAACGAAAAAAGAATAGAAGATTGCAAGAGTTCAGGCATTGTGATCTTAAATCAAGTCGATGTTTAATAAGTTAAACTAATAGTGCGGTCATTAAATACGTAAGCTCTGTATAAAGTTATATTGAAGGTAGAGCTGCATGATTGAATATATTCTCCCCAACGCAATCTTGTCTCTCTCCCGTTCTATTACTGATTAAAGTTATTTTGTTTAAGTGTTGTTTGTGTTTGAGTTGAATATAGTGATAAATAAAATAACTGAAGTTCATCATGTCGTTTGATCATTTAGTTCCTCTCACGCTTCTAACGGGTCACAGGGAAGAAGGGACGTAAATTCTTTATATAGTTCTCAGTGAAATAACAATATGTAACATTTTTTAAAATTAATTATACAGTTAATCGAAAGATGGCGCCACATGTTTCATAAAATAATAATACTATATTTTATTTAAATATCATTGTGTAAGTCTGGGAAGTTTTCTTTTACTTTCTATAATTTTTATATCAATATTTAAGGATTTTAAATGTATATATATATAGAGAGAGAGACTTAATATTATTTTATCATAATTTACTAATCTTAATATTATGCGGTACTACTATATTTTTTTGTATCTGGCGGGAAACATAATTTGTTGCTGTAATCACGAAGTAAATTTATCATCTAGTATTATTGCATCGATTTTAACTCGATGCTAGAAATTAACCCCTTTTCTGTCGGCGTCACATCTCATACGTTTGGCAATTTTGTGCCCGTATAGTCGGCTTCGCATGTCATGCGACGAAGAAAAAAATTGCATCACTGAAATTGAATTGGTCGCTACGCAGACGCCTCTGTGAATTCTGCGATTATTTTTTGTATTTCCGAATATTCTAAGAGGTGGCGCAACTAGTACTATTTTTTTCACAATTTTCCAAGCAAGATTTCCCGCTCGAACCAAAACAGAATCATTTTGTACTTTCTATAAATTCGCTCTCGCTAGTGTAATTTTTACACGTCAAAATTGCTTTTATGATGGATTCGGAGAGTGAGTCTGAGGACAGTGAATTTAATATTTCTAATTCGGAAGATGATAGATCTGATTTATCAACTGATGATATTTTTTCTGAGTCTAGTGAATCTGAAGATGATGATATAAGCTCAGCGAGGATGTGGGTAGAAGAGAAAACAGTGTGTCCTGCTACTCCTCGTTTTGATTTTACAGAAAACCCTGGAATATCGGTAAACTTTAGTGATGATAATTTGATTCAATATTTTGAGTATTTTCGATGATTCTATGTTGCAGCTGATAGTGGAGGAAACTATTGTATATGCTGAACAATGCTTTCATTCCCAGAAATCTAAAATGCATTCAAAGCAGTGGGAATGGCGTGCAACTTGTAAGGAAGAGGTCAGAATTTTATTGTGTATTTGGATCATGCAGGGCATAGTAAAAAATCCAGTTGAACAGTGGTATTGGTCAAATGATGAAAAATTGTTTACCCCTTTCTTCCGAAAACTAATGTCATACAGATGGTATTACTATTTGAAAA
Source organism: Trichonephila clavata (assembly GCA_019973975.1). Taxonomy (NCBI): domain Eukaryota; kingdom Metazoa; phylum Arthropoda; class Arachnida; order Araneae; family Nephilidae; genus Trichonephila; species Trichonephila clavata. The sequence continues at coordinate 73,914 of BMAO01026825.1, read as the reverse complement.
AATATCTCCATTTTTCTAATAATGAAAATTATGATCCTGAAACGCACCCTAACCCAAGACTAAATAAAATTTGGCCTATTTATTCAAAAATAAACAAACTAAGTAAAAATGCAGTTACATTAGAACAGGATGTATCTATTGATGAGAGCCTACTTTTATATAAAGGTAGACTTTCTTGGAAGCAATACTTACCTTTGAAAAGGGCAAGATTTGGTATAAAGATGTACATGTTATGTGAAGCTAAAAGTGGATACGTTTGGTCGTCAAATAATTTTTACGGGAAGGGGAACACTTTTTGATGAAGAGTTCTTGAAGCCAGAATTTTCTAAATCCATGCAGGTGGTTTTGACACTAATGAAGCCTTTACTAAATAAGGGATATTGTGTAACACTGGATAATTATTATTATTCTCCGATTTTAACTGACACTCTTGTCAAGTACAAAACAGATTCTTATGGGACAATCAATCTCAATAGAAAAGAGGTTCCTAGTTATGTGAAAAGTAAAAAACTTAAGAAGGGTGAGACTGTAGCATTTCGACGTGGAAAAGCTCTTATTTTGAAATGGAAGGATAAAAAAGATGTATCACTTATTTCAACTATTCATAATTCAGAGATGATTGCAGTGAGATCATCTAGAGAGGAAAAGCTGAAGCCAAAGATTGTTGTAGACTATAATGACACTATGGGTGGCGTCGATCGTGCTGACCAAAATTTGGCATCTTATGCCATCCCAAGAAAATATGGGAAAAAGTATTACCGAAAAATATTTTTTCATATTTTCGATCAATGCATTTAGAATTCTTATGTTTTATATAAGAAAATAGGTGGTTCTAAATCGCAGCTTCAGTTTCGATTAGATTTGGTCAATGAAAGGGTTATAAAGTACCACTCGGAATCAATGGGCAGCAAAAGAGGTAGGCCCTTACTCAAAACACCACTTCGACTTACTGAGAGACATTTTGTGAAATTTATTTCACCAACTGAGAAGAAAGAAAAACCAGCGAGAAAATGTTTCATTTGTTGCAGGAAACGAGACAGTGACGGTAAAAAGATAAGAAAAGAAACGAGGTATTATTGTGAGAAGTGTGATGTTGGACTTTGCGCGGTACCATGCTTTGAAAAATTTCACACTCAGCGTGATATCTATTAGAATTTGAAGTAAAAAACTATTCACTATGCTTTTTACATTCATAACCAAGATTTTTTTATAATGTAAGGAAAAATGCTGTAATAAATGATTTAGGTTTTGTGATAAATGTTGTTTTTACACCCTGATGTCCAAGACAGATTGTAAAACTGTTTGCTAAAGATCAGGTTGGAAAACCACTTTCTAAAATATTTTTTAAATAATTTTAATAGTTTTTTTATGTACATATTTTTTGTGTTACATTTATTTCTCAAATATTAACCTCAAAGCAATAACATAAATAAATATAGTATCAGAGTATATTTTCTTAAGCCTAAATCTTGATGCATTGCAGTGAAAACTCGAGATCAGTAGACGAGATATAATATATTGACCACTGGTCTAGAAAAAACTGCTTTCTGACAAAAAAAAATGCATTTTTAAATTTATGACTAGAGTACATATTAAATTTCAGCAATAAAAAAATATGTTTTTTTTGGACCGGAAATTCGAAAAAAAATCCGACAGAGAAGGGGTTAATAGTAGGCTATAATTTTATCATTATATATTAATAGTATTGTGCTTTTAATTTGTAATATTTAAATTTCTCTTAATGTTCCTTCCTTTCCTTATGGCCCAGAGTATATGCAAATTACAGGTGAAGGTTGGCTAGCCACAAATCTTTGTTTAAATCTGCAATCTTGGTTCCAAAGGCCAGGAGTTTGCTATTGTCCTACTGTGGCTAATATTTCTTACTATTTAGACTAGTTATACTTAGGTTTTATAACTATTTATATATATATATATGTGTGTGTGTGTAATATTTTCCTCTAATATCATTTTTAGTAATTTTTTAATTATTTGGTTCAGACCTTCAAGACTCGCGTTTAATTATTTTAACTGGTCTACCCGCATGGTCAGGGTTTTTATTGTAATCGAATAGTAAGATTGCGTCTGAAACTAACGGGGGCTAGTTTCTGACCAATCATAGCTTCTGTTAGAAGAAGTCACGTGGCCTTCATCGTCCTGTATAAAAAGCTAGAGTTCTTTGTTCATCGCTCTTTTTTTATCTTCGTCATCAATATGTGTCACCAGCTGCAACGTGTTTTCATGTCTTTGTCATGCTGTCTATTCCCTATTTTGTGAATAATTGTGAAGTACCAATATAAATGTCCTTTTACGTTATGTGCATGGGAAATAAAATAGTGAGCCGTAATTTTGAAGATAATTCCTGAAACCAGATATGCCAACAATCCAAATACGTAACTCGGCTACCCTTACACACACACACACACACACACACACACCACACACACACACACACACACACACACACAACACACACACACACACACACACACACACACACCACACACACACACACACACACACACACACACACACACACACACCACACACACACACACACACCACACACACACACACCACACACACACACCACACACACACACACACACGCACGCACGCACACACGCACACACACACACACACACGCACGCACGCACGCACACACACAATCTTATAAATAACATATAAACTATATTATATACAATTTCATAGCATTATCATTATTTCGTATATAGATACAAATTCTGCTTACAAAGTAATAGAACATCGATGCGAACTGTAATAGAATTAGAAAGAATATTGCATAAAGGTTAAATTTTAATTAATGTATTTCGTTTTAATTATAATTCAATGCTTTCAGCAAACGTCGCTTTAGATCAAGACGAAGGTTACTGGGGACGAATTTTATGATTATGATCCAAAGTTTATTAGAATGAAACCTGAGATGGTATCTCACGCTGTTAACTTTTACCTCTCGACACTTTAGGTTCAATTCCATTTAATATTTCAGAAACTCCCATTATATTACATGCGTCGGATATCTGGTATGATAAGTGCTCGGACCCAGCATTTGCCTTTTAACATCGCTGACCAAAAAGCTAATCATCAGAATCACAGTCCTCTACATATTCAGTGCTTAAATTGGTTACGTCAGGGAAACTAAGGATGGAGTTAAGCTAAATTTTGTAAAAAATCTTTTGAATAAATTATTTCACACAAATGTCCTTTTAAGTAATGTTTGTAGCCTGTGATGTTGGATTTAGTATTACCAACTATCAAGTGTGTATTATACCAATTTGGATTTAGTATTACCAACTATTCAGTGTATATATATATATGTATATATATACTGAAAAGAAAACTAGAATTTCAGTATTGATTTAATTAATAAATTAACAGATAATGTAATGTTAAAAAATAAGACAGAGAAGTATAGCTAAGACAAAATATGAAACAGACGGTAAAAATAATTTTCGCTATAATTTAAATCAGAAATCCATAGTAAAATCCATAAATTTGAAATATACAAATAATTGAACTACCTATATTTAAACATCAAAATACAAATGAAGTTCAATTATAAGAGATCTCCTAAATCAAAATACCTAGCTCTTCAATAATTCTTTAATATGCAACTTTTTATAAAGACATTGGAAGTTGAAATTCCTATGCAGTAACTACAGATAAAAAAAAGCACTCCCCCCCCCATTCATAAGGTTTCCATAGTAAAAACTCTTGAATATCTTAGAAGTAAGGACATTCTCAGCAGGAAGATTAATTGATTATTTATTAGCGATGCACTACAAAACAACACGACGGCTATTGGTGACTGACCTCATAATTTTGAGCCTCGGTTAAGGTATCCGACTGGTTGCGACAACTTTTAAAGGAGATGTAAGTTTTTGCTATTTTAGATTTATTAAATGCATTTTAAGAAAATGTACTTTGATGAAGAAAAATTGTGTACTAAAATGAGGAAAAATAGGTGAAAATTATTAAAAATAGCATGCAGTGGCATTCTGCATCGAAGGTTTATGTTTGGATGTTTATGTTCGGATGTTGGTTTATGTATTTATATTCCGTTTTGGATGAGTTCAACTTCTCAGCGTTCCTCGGTGTGGTGTGTCATAGTGGTCGTGTCATCGTTAAAATGGAGCAAAGAACATTAAATTTTGTTTTAAATTGGGTAAAACGGCCACAGAAATCTATGAAATGATTAAAACTGTTCATGGTGACGAGGCTATGAGTCGTTCACGTGTGTTTGAGTGGTTTGCAAGGTTTAGAGATGGAAGAGAAGGGACGAACGATGATGAGAGGTGTGGTCGTCCACGTTCGAGTCGGACTGATGAAAATGTCGAACGAGTGCAAGCGTTGGTGCGCTCAGACCGTCGAATGACGATAGAAATGATTGCGGAAGCTTTAAACATGAGTGTAGTGTCTGTTTTTACGATAATGACGGAGGATTTACAGAAAAAAAAACTCTGTGCGCGCTTTGTGCCACACACTCTGACTACGGAGCAAAAAGAACACCGAATTGCTTCTTCGAAGATTTGATTGCCGCGGCCGATGAAGACCCTAACTTTTTGAAAACCATCGTCACCGGAGACGAGTCGTGGTGCCTCGAATATGATCCGGAAACTAAACGCCAAAGTTCGGAGTGGACAAGTCCGGGAAAGGGTCGACCGATGAAAGTTCGTGCGTCAAAATCAAAAACAAAGACGATGCTGCTCGTGTTTTTCGACAGTCGAGGAATTATCCACCACGAATTCCTTCGACAAGGGTCCACTGTCACTGGTGCCTTTTACAAGGATGTGCTACACCGGCTACTGAAAAGAATGCGGCGTGTGAGACCCGAAATGTTGGACAGTGGAAACTGGTGTCTCTTGCATGACAATGCACCGTCACACAAATCCATCATTGTTCAGCAATTCTTGGTGCGCAGGCAGGTTGTAACCATCGACCACCCCCCCATATTCACCTGACCTGTCCCCTCCGGACTATTTTCTGTTTCCAAAGTTGAAATTGAAGATGAAGGGACAGCGGTACGCGTCGGTAGAGGACATCGAAGCGTCAGTGACAAGGGACCTGCAGAGTGTGGCAGTCGAGGCGTTCCAGAAGGCGTTCAAAGATCTTTATACAAGATCCAAACGTTGTATTGAAGTGCAGGGGGATTATGTAGAAGCTTGATATTAAATAAATTTAATTTTGCTGTGTTATGTTGTCTGTGTGCATTCAGTCCTGGAACTTTTCGAATACACTGTATACATATTAGCATATAGCTATAAAATTACAAATATAAAACAACTAGATGCATCGAAAAATAATCTACAGATTTAGAATAATAAACGTGCTTTTTTCTTGGCATATTAAATAACGATACATCAACATACTAAAGTATGCCTCTTCCATAACATTATTAAAAATAATACACGAATAATGCAAATATTAATTATGCTTAAATTCATTGAATTTATAATGAAGTAAAATTATTCCTTATAGAAATATGTTAATGTGAAAATTGTTCTTGGTCTTGAATAAGAATATTTAACCCTTGAAGTAGTATTCTTTAAATGATATTCGGTTAAATACTACACTTTTTCAATTCCTACTATTAGTTCACACTTATATCCTATATGTATTTAGTTAAATATCTTGATCAAATTTTCAATCGTTGATAAAATAATTTTTATTCTCCACTCAAGTTCAAATACATTTATTTAAACTTGTAGTGGATGACGATCTTAATACAGTTTTTCAAATATTAATTTATTAATGAAATTAAATTAATTAATTATAGTTTGAGAGATATATTTCAGTTGTCTCTATCATTCCTCTAGATGGCAGCATCATTGGATAAAACAGCTTTTGTTAAATTTGTGATGAAGATTTTACTTAAACTGACTAAAAACACATGCTAATTAGACGCAGCATTCCTTTTATACTAGTTTTAAGATAAATTCTTGCCTTTTTCATACAACTTTTATCAAAAAGTGTAATTAAAATTTAATGTGGTTAAAAAGCTTTCAATATTAAATTAAAAGGTGTTTTGCCACTTAATATTGTGATTCTGTCATATATATATTCATATTTATGTTAATTGTAATTATTTAATAAAAAGAAACTAAATAAAAATTTTTCTTTATTGATCTAAGTAGGAATTAACTTAAAATTTTTTTTATATTACTTGTTTATTACGTATTCAGCTAAGACTGTTGTAATTTATTACATACCTATATGACAGAAAATACATTCTTCATATATAATTATACGTAGTATTGATTTTATCAAAACTAAAGATAATTAGCTGGATTTTTTTGAACGGAAGTTATGGATACCCAAGGGCCCTTGTTATAAGAATCCTTGTTTTATGATACAATGAAGGCAAATAAGATCTTTCATAAATTTAAAATTTAGAGCATCCCCTTCTAAATTTCATTTGAATTTAAGTTTAGTAATATCCATAGAAGTCTTAATAAATAGGTATATTACTATATCTTAATGAATAAAACATTGCTCTATCCCGATACAAAATTAAAACTGCAAAAGAAATTTCCAAATGAAGCAGAGATAATTTCCTCCCACTTGGAATTTCTTATTAGACAGCCAGTCCCTCGCCTAATGCTGTTTATTGGAGTAAGTTTATTTAAAGGAGTATCCCAATTACGAGAACTAATAAATCGGACAGATATAAGTGCTCGCCAGGTCTCAGCGGACTGCTTGGCGTATTGTCGAGACTATCGCATATTTCAGAACTAATCAGCAGTCTTCCTTTTACCGCGCTCAAATGGTTCAGCCTTTAATAGAGGCCTCTGCGCATCGCGCTCAGCATTAATCAAGGCATTTCTCGCCCATTGCAAGCAAATTGTATCCATGAGTTGTGATGCTATTCATCTAACGCTCATTAACTGGATTAATTAAGAAACGATGTCGAATCTTCCAGAAGGATTTGGTTGGATTGATTTGTGGATCGCTTCACGTTCAAAGCATATTGCTGCTCTCGAATATCGTGCAGTGTTTCTTTAATGGCGCACTAGCGTCGCGCTACAATACTTAAACTTTAGTCATTACGTAAAACTTTAAACACAGCTTCTCGCTCGGTTTATAATGGGAGTTTGCGAAACGATTGCTCCGAGAATCTTCGGCGGAAGAGGATGCTTGGGAGATATTGTAGGAAATGTTCACATGTGGAAGTATTATTTTGAGAAAGGATTAGCTACTTAAAACCGACGATAGAATTTATATTCTATCGAGAAATTTAAAATCAGACTCACGGCCTCTTGAAAGAAAAGCTTCAATTATTGAACTCTAGCGGATGAAGTCATTGAAATGACGAGTCTTACGATACGTGATGATGAGCTTAAAATGTTCGATAATTTAAACATTTATTTGCTTACCAATGGATGTTCTGTGAATGAAATGTTCGGAGTTCGAGTCTCGATTCCATTAAAATATTTCATCAATGGGGGCTGTTTTATAATAAATACTACTGAGGTTTAAAGGGTTCACATGAGGAGGTTTAAAAGATAAGGAATTGAGTTTATTCTCATTTATTTAATCCCTTACTTAACCCCTTAAATGGTTTGCACGTACACCGAAAGCTGACCCGTACCGGTTTGCGCGTACAGTGTACGGGCACTGATATTTTCTTCTTTTTTTAATCCTAGATTTGTACATATTTTTAATTCTTATAGTGAGATTATTAGTGCTAGTGTGTGTGTGTGTGTTTTTAAGAGATGCAGTTTGCCCATGGTACTGAAATACTTCTAATCCGGGATTTTCTTTGTGGTGAACGCGAGATTTTTTCACTGAAGGCAGGAATTTAGATTCTTTAAAATATTCAACAAAGAACAGGGATTGGCAAGGAAATGCGCAGTTTGTTGCTTGATTAGAAATAAAAATGGAAAAATAATAAAAAAAAAAGCCAATATTTTTCTCCATTGCAATGTGAGACTGAGTACTACACTATGATTCAAATTCATCACACAAACACAAAATCCTCAACCGTTTGAAAACGAGGTACGAACTTTAAATTTTTGGTAAGTATGAGAGAAATTCTTTTTCGATAAATGAAACATTCTTCATAACATGTGCAAAGTGTACTTATAAAAAGCAAACATTTAGCGGTTTTTGTGTTCCACAATTATAAAATTAAAAAAAAAATAGCGTGAAACTTTTAAATGGAAAATTAAAATAAAATTCTTCCATTTTCGCATTCTGTGTTTAATATTATGCTTAGCTATATGTAATAAAAAATGCATCTTTTTTTGGAACATTTTGTGTCAAAAAAGGACCGCTTAAGGGGTTAAAGCTGAACAGACTATCAGAGACTGGTCCCATAGTTTTGAATAAAAGGTAAAGATGATAAAGACAACATTTGAGTTTTCACCTTAAAACATTTTTTGCTTCATGTAAAGAGTTTTGGGGGTACAATGGAATTCAATATGTAACAATCTTTCTTATTTCAACACAGTTTTTGAAGAAATTAAGATTCGAATAAATGAACAGCCTACCCTGAATTCTTGACTTTACTGTAAGACTGCCTTTTTTATAGCTCAGGTAGTTTGCTAAATATGATTCAGATTCAGAATATCCTACACCACCTTATATGTAGCTCTTCTGTGAAATTTTTAAACAACATACATAAATTATTAAGTTTTTTTTGCAGTTTTATTGGTTTACCGTGAGTAGGTTACCTGTGAGTGAGTTTTAATTAACATCTTGCTATAAATCGGCATGAAGGCTATTGGAGATTGACCTCGTAATTTTTAACCAAGTCAAGTGACGAGGATGATACCAGAAAATTACCTGTGAAAATGAAGTTATTGTTTTACTGAAGGAAGTTAAAAGTGTTACTTCTCTAAAGAGTTTCTTATTTACTGTTTCGTAGAATATTTCCTGAAGTGCGAGTTCATACTTATATTCAGGAAAATTTCGGTTTCATTTCAAATAGAGATTTCGTACTATTATTTCCTTGGTACATACATGTGAATTCTTGAAAATTCTACCAGCAAATATTTGCAGTTTGTTTCACTACACATACATATATTTAAAACTTAGATTTATGCCAGATTTTTTTACAGCAATCAGCTCTTGATTATCCAGTTTATTGATAAAAATAATTTAAATTTCATTTGCTTTTTAGGTCATAAAAGAATAAAAAAGTCTCCATATATGAATTAATCAGATTTAGCTTTGAATTTAAATTCAAATTCTTTAGTTAAATAATAGAATAATAGAGAAAATAGTTTATCATCCCACGAAATTTACTAATCAAAACTGTATTATAAACTTACGCATGCAAATTTTACATAATGTGAATTTAAATTTTAAGAGCTAACTTCCATGTATATCTTTTCAATGCACGTCTCATTTTAAGATGTCTGTTTTCTAATTCTGTACCGAAATCCACCTTATTACACGTTCTGCTTTTCAATCTTTTATCTGTCTCAAAGGAAAGAATAATACAAAAAGCAATTAATACAATCAACGAAACTCTAAATTCCGTTAACTGATTTCAAAAGAGGTAATAAAATGGAGAAAAATCTTAGAAGTCTTACGATATATATACATCTTATTAAAAACATTTTATTGAGCAATACAAAAAAAGTAAATGCTCGTTTAATAGTTTAACTTGTTGATATTATAGTTACTTAGATTACCAGATTGTAACTGAGTAGATTTTACAGTTGTGTACTCATTATTAATATATATATATATATATATATATATATTTAAGAATTAATGTGTAACATATATTTTTGTAATGTATATGCGTTTAATGTAAAATATAATATATTTTATTACTAATGATCATGAACACATGATCATAAGAAAGTACAAATATCAAAGTACATCTAATATTAAGAAAATATAAACACAACAAAAGCATCATAGCAGAAGAAAATTTCAAAAGTTTAGGATGGATGCCAGTATCTAATAAATATCACAGGCTGAGGGTTGTTTTAGTGGAGTAAAGCCAGTTTTAGGAGCTAGCTGCAACTGAATAATTCTTCTGTTGAATATGATTTATTATTATGTGTGTTTCCGTAAATACGTATATATATATATATTACTGATCTAATATGGTATTTTTAACATTAAAGTTAAATCATTTTGTTTATTATAAATTTTAGTGAAAAGTAATTTACCTATTATTTTTATTGCAATATCAAGAAAAGGTTGATAATTAGAATATTGTTCAATTATAAATTTTCAGAAGTCTGAATAAAATTCATATGTTAGGCGTGAAATTTTTTTCTTTAAGAAAGTGCAGAGATACATGTAATTTAAATGATACAACTCATGAATTAGTGTATGATTTTTAAATTTTTAAAATTTTAAGTATATTATTCCACGTTTGGTTTTACGAAAAAAGAAATAACAATAACTGATGATATTTAAAATAATTAATATTTTCATGACAGTCATGCCTTACATATCATTAGAGATACTAAAAATTTTTAAGTGCATAAGCAATATTAATGCAGAAAGAAACTAATTTCTTATCAGACTGAGTGTTGCACTTTTCTTTCTATATTAACAAATCTGTTATAACAATATTAATTTTACTGATATATTTAATAAGCATCCCTCTCTTTCCAGTTAAAAATATTATTATTAAAGGAGATAATCTTAATTAGGTAGTTCAATTTTTAATTACAATAATGGTTTTGTCTCTAAAAATATGCAGGAGCGTAATGCTTAAACTATAGTGAATTTATCTATGAACATCATCAAAATAATAGGAGATTTGAAAATCATAAAAGAAAATGTTTTTTGAAATTATACATACATGAAGTTAAAAGGGTACATGCTTAGATTATATATATCTCATAATAATTAAACTCTGTTTAACAAAAGATCATTAGATACTTAAACAAAATTATTGCAAAAATTTGTACTCTTAAATGTGGTTAAGAATTAGTAAAGACTTTGAAGAATACGCATACAATGTATCACATTAATGCAGGATATCTCAAACTGTGGGGCATGCCTCCCTACCGGGCATGATAATTCTACGTGGGGGGGGGCGAGCATACCGAAAAGTCGAAATAAAACATTTAAAATAACTATCAGTTTACTGAAAGGGAGGAAAATAAAATACATTTTCACACTACTATAACATACTTATGCATATACCAATACGGCAAAAAATATTCGATACTTAATTTATCAATACTGAATTAAAAACAAGTTTAGTAATTTCTAGTGACTCCCATGGGTTTGTCATATACAAAATATAATACTTATCTTGATAATTTTGGTGCAGTTTATACTAATTAAAATCCCATTGTAACTTTAACGTCGTACATTATTATTGCATTCAATACATAGTTATTGTAGGAAGGGAGCGCGATGAAAGTTATGACCGAACATTGAGTCGCAAATATTGAAAGCTTGAGAAGCACCGAATTAATGATATGATCTCTAAGAATATGCAAGAGTGAATAATTTTAAGGTACGGTGAATTGACTGACGAATATTAACTCCATCCTGGCTTTTCCCGAACTGAGCTCGGGCAGACGAAACATACCATCCTGGCACTGTCGCTCAGGCACTGTAGAAATTTACACTGTGCAATCGCTCTTGCCCGAATTATTTTGCATGTGATTTTTATAGTTTCGAATAATTGAAAAGTACCACTCGTTGGAATTTTCTGCAAAAAGAGAACGTCCTTCTGCTGAGCACTCCCCTTCAAGCTTGTCTTAAAGATACTTTGTCTCCCAACAGGAAAGAAAGCTAATCCAACACGACAGTGTATTATTTGCTGTTCAAAGAGAGGGAGTAAAGGTAAGAAACAAAATTCTACTGTCCAGATTACGATGTTGGGTTATGTGCAATACAGTGTTTTCGAATTTATCATACACGATCAAATTTTGATTAATAATTTCATAATCATTTATGTAAATGCATAAGATGTAAATAAAATTTGTTCTTCAAGATAAAAGCTAGGCATTCTAAGCTTTATATTTATAGTTAGTGTGAATTAATTCTAAAGTCTAATGATTTCTGCCATACAGAAAGCCAACTTTGCAAGTAAACTATTCATTTATTTAAATAGATTTTTTTTACATTAATTTTTAAGGAAATTTTGTATGCGAAAGGTGCTGGTAGGTTTAAAAAGATATGTATGTTTCAAAATATGCATAAAAAATGACACTTTTCAATCCATAATCCAAAAATAAAGTGAGCCTGGAAGAATTAAACACAAAATAGTATATTATGAAATTGTATTACAACACTAATTGTGATGTTAGCTTAAAAACAAGAAAAATATGTGTGATTAAAGATTCATAGAAAAATTTCACTGTTTGTAAAGAAAAAATACTTGGCAATTATGCCATGACTCCAAATATTATTAGAGCCTTATGCCCAATTGGCATTTTCAAAACATAATTATTTTAATTTGAGTAAGAAATTAATTATCGTATTTTTTAGTTTTATATATAAAATTAGTTATTCAATATCTACCAGAAACGAAATTTTCTCATATATTTTTATCTCCAAAACTTCATAAAAATTCTATTAAATTTTGAAGTTTTCCAATAGTATATTAAAACTTACTTTACAAAATCTGTAAAAAATTATTAATCCTATATTACAAAATATTATATATGGTAAATATCTCATAAATAATTTAAAATGTAAATTTACTTAACATAATTATGATTTGGAAGATCAATTTAACTCAGCTGTATATATTAATGACATAATGAAGGATCTTATACATATTTATGAGAATAATTTTCTAAATAATGTTAAAACGTTTCAAAATTACAGCACACTCATTCATTTAACTCTTTGAAAAAATTGTATTCGTTATAATGGTAATATACAAAAAGAGATTAAAGGCTTACCACAAGTGAATCTTCTAACAATAGTTTAGCAAATTTATGTTTATAATTTTACTAAAAAAAATTATTGATAAAATTTTTTATCTCTAGAGGTATATTGATCATCTAGTTATTTTGGGAAAAAATATAGGGAGTTCATACCTAACATTACTTTTCATCTCACTTTCTTGTAAACTTGGTTAAAACTAACTATAATCAACATGCAGCACAACACCTAGCTACAACTTTACGTTGTATCATAAATTAAATGGCAATATTTATGATAAAAGAGACACTTTTAGCTTTAACGTTATTCAATTTTTATTTTGGAAAAGAAATTTTAAATATCAATAGATAGGATTTTATAGAGAACTTAACTATTTACAATCTGTTTACAATTTAGTTAATTAAATTATTATGAAATAAATAATTTAAAATGTTAGATACTGTTAAGAACATGTGTGTGATTAACTTATTAATCTCCTAAATCCTACATTTCTAGTATGTGTAATGTTAAATTGATTAAATTTACATTTCAATACTTATTTACTTACTAAATGACAGATGTCGCTACCAGTTAACTTGTTTTGATCCCATAATATTATTTTATTACATTTTATTAATTTTAAATTTTAACTTTCTATTTTTTTGAAAAAAATTCATAATTTATATGTTTTTATATTTTCTACACGTATAATACGTTAGAAAAATTATTGTTTTATAAAATAGTAGATTACTATCTGATACACTTGAATTAGTTCAGTTGCAGTTTGGATTTTTTTATAAATTAATTTTACTACATCACAATTTCTTACATTATTTTTAACTGAATTTTCTGTTCTTACTTTTATTTAAGTCCAGTAATATAGGCCTATAGAGAGAAAAGTTGGTGTAATAAGTCTCAGTCTCATTCCAAGGCCTCATTCCAGTCTCATTCTCAGTCTGTAGTTTAATTCCAATGCCTAAGTCTTTACACACGTATTACTGTGGCTATTTCACTTTGTCTTGTACAATATTGCTCTTCTATTCTCTTGTTTATTGTTTTAATTTATGGATCAAAATATGAGGTTCGTAGTCACTAGCCCTCATGCTATTTTGAAGTGTGAAGTCTATAATCTTATTGGTTTTACTTTGTTAGATTTACATTAATTTTGTATTACATATACACCACTGGCCATTAAAATTGTTACATCAGGAAGGCGGCCTATTTTATACGTTATATTTGCATGGCAGATAAAACATATGATGATACGCAAATTATTAGCTTTTCATGAAAAACAGGTGGTGGTTGCTCCACCTACAATGTGCTTAAAAAGAGTTTGTAAAGCAGGTTCTCCTCATACAGAAGTTGCATTTTAACTTTGCTTTTTAGAATGGAAGTTGTTATTATGCCTTGAATTAGAAGATAAATGCTTACTATCTCGTGTCTGAGTTCCAACGAGGTAGCCTACAGGGATTGCGGTTTATTATATAGTAGTATTGCTGCTCGAGTTGATCGTGATCCCACGACTGTCACCAGAATATGGAACTGAGGAATTGAGAAGGGCTCTTTTTTATGTCAATCAGGATATCAACGTCCTCCCATTTCAAACAGCCGAAAATACAGACATGTTATTACCATAGCCTTATGGGATCGTACTGCTGCTTCAAGTAAAAGACTAGACAATTCTTGAGTCAAGGAATGGAGTAGTTTCTAGGACAAGAGTCATCACTGACTTTAAGTGTCTTTGTAACATCATGGACTTTCAGAACTCCGACCATGGCTTCGGTTACACTAAACGCTGCATTACAGACAGACGTCTCTGTAATTATTTGAAAAAAGACGTATCTGGAAGCAGGAATAGAGTCATATCATATTTGCAAATGGCTCATGATTCTGTATGCAGCATCATGATGGCCGTATCTATGTATGGTGGCCCCATGACGAATAATCTTTAACAGCTTGCATTCAACATCGTCGTACTGGCCTTGGGGTAGTTCTCTTGGGGTACCATTGAGTTCTGGTTTGGGGTGTGGCTGAATTACTTAAAAACTAGGTTCATATAATTGTTAAATATATACGAGGGTTAATCGAAAACAAAAGGTTTGAAGTCGAATAAAGAAATATTTATTAACAATAGGCAGAGAAAATACAAAAGGGAATCAAGAAGCATACGTGCCTATTACATTTCGACATTATCACCAAGTCTATTTAGGCATTATCAGAACGCAGAACCAATTTGTTTAACCCTTCTTGGTAGAAATCAGTTCCCTGTCCATTGAGCCATGTCTCGGCGGATGTCTTCACTGCTCTGTCTTGGAATATTGTAGCTCATCAGAAACGATATGCTACATGCTACCACAGCTCAGTCCCATCTCTGACGAGATTTTACGCAGAGTTCTTCCATTCGTGCCGTGTTGATTTTTGTCATTGATGAAATTCGACTGTCACTCCCTGCCATACTGCAGTTTTCGACATCCTGTCTGCCTGATTGAAAAGAGTGACACCCTTTCACTACATGTTGTCTGCTCATTGCATCTTCACTATGAACTTCCCCAATTTGACTGAATGTCAGATGTGGACACATTCATTGCCCATGAAAATCGAATCACGGCTTGCACTTCCAAATGAGACCAATTTCCTAAGCCGTCTTGCCATTTCATTCATCCTGAACTGCCTGGGAACTTCCTCTACCACCTACAAACCAGCTGTATGACAAATAGCGCCATTTATCTCCACTCTGGGGAAACAAAGTTTCTTCACAATATGTAGTTTTCAAATGCCGCGACTTGTAAACTTTTTTTCTGATCATCCCTCGTATTCTAATACTACTACGTATTCTAATATATGTGACAATATGTAATTTTTTTAAAATCACAACTACTTTTACGCCCTCTGTTCTCTTTAAGTTAATGTTTTCATCATATACTGTAGAAGTTATTAAAATTTTCTTTTGAAACGTTATATGCAATATAATTTAATTCACAAACTTCTTGTATTTTAAATGGATTTCATATTACGAATAGTTTAAATTATTACCAGAGACTATTTCAAACTTAAACGTACTTATAAAACAAAACAAAAATCTGGAATATTTCGGCAAAAAGCACTTTAAGAACCTGAAGCAATGGTTATTTTTTAGTTTTTAGAACTTCTTCTATTCTTACTGAGCTTAGTCTAAGCTAAAAAATATACGGAAGTCTTTGCGGAACTATTTTTATCAGTATCATTTTATGGTGAGCACGATTAGAGCTGGGAGCTGAATAGCGTCTCCAAAGAGTTATATTCGAGTATGAGACATCTAATCTTTCCATTCATTATTTAAGTGGTTAAAACTTCGATTAGACATTTGAAAAATAAAAAACGATATTTAACTATAGAAAAATAAGTATGAAATTGAATATATTTGAGAAATAATAATGGTTCTATATAAATAAATCTGGTTCTCAGAGTTTTTACTCAATGTATCTCTTAGTACTGTCTTTCGGTCTAATATATTTTAAATCACGATTAAAAATTAAAAATATTCCCCAATTACAAAATTTAAAAATGGTGATATTTTTTAAAATGTGTTTTGAATGATGTTTTTTGTAGATTAGATGTATATTAAAATTTATGTTCAGTGTTTTAAAAAAATACGACTATATAGTATATAGACTAGTAACTCAAGTGTAATCATTGTCCCTTTTGATAATTTTATAATTTTCAACTCATTAAAATGAATCATGGCGATTGGCAGTTTCACATAAAAATTCTCGACTTTCATATATTTTTCTAAATACTACAAATAAAAACTTTTTTTTAATTTTTAAAGAGAGAAACTATTAAGTTTATTTTTGAAATTAGTGTAATATTATAACATTTATGTATAAAAATGTACAGCTTATAAAAGCTACTTCTTTAAAAAAATAGTTACCACAAATGCTTTTCTTCGAAATATTAAAAAAAGAATTAAATTCAGAAACACATGAGTTGGCTTTTAATGAATAAATTATATATTTCCTATATATATATATATATATATATATATAGAGAGAGAGAGTAATTTCGATTTTATTTTCTGATAATCAAAATATAATTGCGGTCAATATATTAGTTTCTCCATCGTTATTCCGCTTAGTCTACAAGTAACAGCAACTTTTGTAGCAATAAAGAATTGATTAGTCATGTAGCAAGACTTGTTGCTGTTATTTCTTTTATTGTTTTCGTACAAATAATCCTCTGCATTTACCTTCTAAATTTGTGAATTTGGCCGAGGTTGATTGTTTTTTGGAAATAATAGTGCTTGTGCTTGTAAGAATAAATTTCTTTTCAAAATTTTTCCAACCCCATTGAATCACTGGCATGTTCTTTGGTTTCCAATACCACAGTTAATGAAGCACTAATAAAGTATTTTTCACAAGTTTATTATTTTTTTCTTCACTTCAAATGATGTAGATAATCTTAAAATTATTTCCTATTAAAATTCTTTTGACATTTGGTTTTGGAAAGAAGTTTCTTAAAAGCTGAAGAATACTGGCATATCATGACAACAATAATAATAATAATAGATGATAAAATATTCATAATAATAGTTTATGTTTAAAAAAAGTTTAGAATTCATTAATAAACAATTTGGAAATTTTGCACAATCTTTTACAATATAATTGTTAAATTAAACGGTTATAAAACTTACAAATTATTTCAAAAAGTAATCTTTCTCCCAATTACTTATACATAGTTTTAAGCAAAATGCTAGGCATTTCTTGAATGTCCCAGCATGTTAAAGAAAAGAAACATTGTAAAGTTATATATTATACTAAAATATTTAATATATAAGAGACACTCTACACTATTTTAAAAAATTCATGATAAGTATATATATAATATTCTAGAAAGAGCTTTTATATAAATATTTAAGTTTTCCTGGGCAATACTGTTCAGAAAATAAACTCACTTCTTAAGATTTGATATTATTAACTGGGCAACTTAGTATAACATGTATGAAAGAGATAAATTAGCAAGGCGAATTTTATGAAAATATTTATCATGTGTGTGAGGCTTCATTTAGTTTATAATTTTACAATTTTTTAAATTTTTAATTAAATGCTTCGAATTTTTAAATTATTCTAAATAAAGTAATCCTTTGAAACGTTTCACTGTTATTTAATTTGTGTGTCACTCAAGTTCTACTTTTATATCTAAGAGAGAGATAAAAAGAAAAATGAAGAACAAAGGTCCAAAATATAAATAAAGTTTTTTAGCTACATGAAAAAGAGAGAGAGAGAGAGAGAGAGAGAGATAATTCAATATCACCATTTATATGATGACATAGATATATGTTAATGGGATTCAATAAAAAAATACATTGTTATATATATATATAACTAATTTTTTGGCTAAAGGAACTCATGTATGTATGTATGATCATGATTACAGTAGTATAATTATTGTTTAATTACGCGTTTTTTTATTAAGCATAATTTTGCGTAAAATTACGTTTAATAAAAATACATGTCACGTGAAGTAAAGGATGGTATTCTTCTTGAATAAGGATATCAAACTGTAAATATATACATTAATTGTATTATAAATTAAATTATGCCTTATACAAAAATCAAGGATATTATTATTTAATTATTTATTTTTACGCACTACGCAAAGAATGAAATATACGTATTAGCATATACATTTTTATTAAATTAATTATTTTTCATTGTAATTAGCTTTATTCGTAATTATACTTTTCACATATTTATAATTTTATATACTGGGTGATTCGCTACCATCCCGATAAATTTCAGGGTGTGTAGGGAGAATTAGAGATGACTGAATTAAATAGGAATGCAAGGCCGCAAATGCCGTAGTTACGAGCTATGGTATAAAGTAGAGAAAAAGAACAGCAACAGCAACTAATTAATGGTACAGAAAACATTTTATTGAAAGATTGTACTACAACAGGTTTTCGAAATTACGACAAGAAGTCGGCAGACCTGACAGCGGCGCATGGAATTCCTTACCTTTTGGAAGATTCCTGGGATGTCATATATCCTTCCGACAGCTACAGATATTCGAGCGGTGAGGCTTTCAACTGAGAGAACGAGCGTCTCTTACATCGAAAAGAACCAGTTAACTCATTAAAGAACCAGTCTCACGTAACTCTCTGTTCACACTTGCAAAGGTCGTGTGATGTGGAACAGGTCTGTTCGGGTAACGTTCCAGGTACAACTTCCGAGAGGAGTGCCCGTTACACAATCCGCTTCTCCAAATACTATCACCATGCCGACCAATTCCTTACTTGAATACGAGTTCAACCTTCTATCTCGATAAATGGATAAAAAATGACGACTTCCAGTAGGATCGGTGTTCACGAAACCTTCCGTTCTGCGCCATCTACTGCAAGACTGCATGCAGGAATCTTACA
The DNA here is from genome assembly GCA_019973975.1 of Trichonephila clavata. Taxonomy (NCBI): domain Eukaryota; kingdom Metazoa; phylum Arthropoda; class Arachnida; order Araneae; family Nephilidae; genus Trichonephila; species Trichonephila clavata. The sequence continues at coordinate 54,701 of BMAO01026825.1, read as the reverse complement.
GAACACAAGGAATTCCATGCAGCGTCGCTGCCAGACGACTTTTGATACTAATTTCGAACACCTGTTGTAATACAACCGTCTAATAAAATGTTTCTGTTCTTTTTCTCTGCTTCTTTGTATCATAGTTCGGAACGACCCTTCATTCCTATTCGATTCGGAGTCGTCTCTGTATCCCCTATATACCCTGCAAGTTTGTCAGTCTGGTGGCGAATCATCCTGTATATACTTAAGAAAGGAATCTATGAGCAAAAGAATTAACATGAGAAATGATTAGTACTAACGAGGTTAACAGATCAAAAAAAGTTAAGACATTTCAGTCTAAAACGTCAGTGAGAATTCAAAAGGCACAAACTGTGATTTCGCAAAGCAAGTTATCTCTAAACAGCCGTAAATAAAGTGAGAGATATGTTACATTCTTATGGCAATATTCTGGGAGACCGATCACAGGTATCAGAGTGGTCGTGAGCTCATTGTTGCCATTATTTCTGTCAAATTGTGCATTCGATTCCGAATGCCTCTGTAGGCCTGTGGTACGGAGATGTTTATTCATGATAAATCTGTGGAGGCTCAAAGCTTTTGAATTTGCATGGTGTGGATATTTGGTAAAAAACGTGCCAGCTCAGATGTCGTCCTCGTGCCTTGAACGTCTCGAGGGAGCCTTCTAGTTTAAGCCACGTCAAATTGATGAGAACGACACGTAAATGGGCACTCCACACTCCAAACTTCCCACGCGAGGACTTTCAGCCTCAACAAATTTAATGTCTATTAGCTACTCTATACGTTAGGCCCATTTTTTTGGAATTAAACAAAATCATATAAGTGAAACTAAAGTAAAACTCTTAAGAAAATCCTTTCTTTTCATTCAAATGAAGATACAAGAAAAAGTCCTTTTTTAGAGTTATTTTAACAATTTAAAATCTATAATTTTATTATACGTATTAAACATCTTCAAATCGGTATCAAGTAGAAAAAAAATACTCAATATATAAACTTCTTTACTCAAGCACTGCAGACTCAGTTCCCTGCATTTCTTATTTCGTTAAACATAATCTAATTTCTGAAGAAATTAAATTAAGGACCCTGGAAGTAGTTTCCCTTTCCTGTCACATTAATTGTTACAACAGCTTAAGAAACGGGGCAACAACAACTAAAATACTAACGAAAAAAATCTTTCTTGAGCATTAAGGAAAGAAGAATAGATTGAGAAGCATTAGATTCCTTTATTTGAGATTGGCTTCTGTGATAGTACTTTTATTCCAGCCAACACTGGAACCGAAAAGATCTTGTAGCTCGCTATTAGTCATGAAATGTCGGCACTTGTATCGACAAAGATGTAGAAGGGGATAGGAAAAGTGTTGATTACGTTGTAACAACGAGAAGGAGTCATGACCCTCCAACGTAACATTTCCGTCCACATTTGACACTGATGGATGCTTTCCTTGTCGCCAGTGAACTTATGAATCCTTAATTGCGAAAAACATAGCAGGAAAAAGAACATGTGTATCTTTTTTTTGCCCCACACTGTAGAGGTTTTCAAGGAAAAGAAACTATGTTATGTATAAGGCTCAATTCTTTTTCTTTTTGTGGCTGCGCGCATCGTAAAACTATGATGAATGATTTAGTTAACGCACATTAACGGATTTCTGCTTTTAGACCGATATCTTGATTTAAAAACAAAGGAAAATATAGGATATAAATGGCTGACTGTGTGAATACATACATATGTCATATAATTCCTACTTAAATATGTTAGTATAATAATTTTCTCATGAAAATAAAATTATTTACTAGCATATTTAAGTAGTATACTAGCATATATAAGCTAGTGTATAGAATATACTAGCATATTAAGTTATGTGAAGATATAACTTTTACATACATTTTTCGAAGTACTGCAATAAATAGTTTATTTTGATTATATTTCCGCTTTGATTTCAAAAGGCATAAAACAAAATTGAGGATGGTAATTTGATTTATATTGAATTCAACACATATTATAAGGTAATTACTGACGTATTGCATCAATGAAAAGATATATAGGGTCGATCAAAAAATGCATACACACTTTGATGAAGAAAAAGGTACATATTATCATAAGTATTATAACGAATAAAAATGAAAGCTAATAAGTGTTCACAAACTGTAATCCACTCGCCACCAAACATTTTTGGGCACGATGCGGTACATTGTTGGTGATATCTATCAGAGTAGCTACAGGAATTGTGCGACAAGCCGTTTCAATTTCGTTCAAGAACCTCGCACTGCCAGTTTCTCTGGTGTTTGCCAGGTTTCTTGCTGTACACCACTTTCTTGACGTAACCCCAAAAGTAAAAGTAACCACATCACTTGGGAAACAAAATTTGCATCATTTTCAACCTGCGTGAGGTACCATTCACAAAACTGAGTTTTTCTGTCTGGATCATCCCCGTTCAGTGTGTGTAACAATTGTGTGCGTAAACTTTCCATTTTCCTCTTTGCAAAATACGACATACTTTAGCACTACTCAGACCTGTTTCACGTGCACATTATGATGTCAATTTTTGCGGTGACTGTGTGAATGAATGAATCGAACACTGCAACAGAAGACGTTTCGTTTATTGATGTGCGTGGCCGACTGGATCATCCCTTATTGTTCCATCAGTTACAGACTTATCGCGAAAGCCAGTAATACATAAGAGTGTTGGTTGTTCCTTCCCACATTGTTGCCTCCTATGTCGTTGTACTTCACTAATATTTTCGAACTTCCATTTCCATTTCAAAATGCATTTTCACTGCTTGAAAATCAGACGTACTTGCGCCATGGTCTTATCCTTACTAAAACATTAGCACTATCTGTCGCTGAACTATTGTTGAACACGTTGAACACGTTGAAACACTAATGCCAACAGTTAATACCAACTCTTACAACTTAACCCTATAACCAATGCGATCTCAAACTTATAGCATTAACATATTACCAAGTCTTAAATGTACATACACTTTTTTGATCACCCTTATATATTTCATCTGTGTAGTGTAGAAACTACTTATATACTAATATATATACTTATATACTAATATATATACTTATATACTAATATATATACTTATATACTAATATATATACTTATATACTAATATATATACTTATATACTAATATATATACTTATATACTAATATATATACTTATATACTAATATATATACTTATATACTAATATATATATTATAGGCTTCTTTCTGTAAACAAAAAAAAAATCTTTCAAAGAATAGAAATGATGGTTCCCTTTTAATTACTCCCATTCACATGGAAATTCAAAAAATGAAATAAATTATCATTTTTACGTTTATTAAAGTATTTCTGCACATTTATAATCCTATGAATATGTATCAAAACGAATAATAGTGGTAAATGTAATTAACAGAGACACCAGTAACTGAATGGTCATAGTTGTGAGTTCTTGGCCGGCATTATTTCAGTCTAGTCATGGGTTGAAGACATGATACCATTGAAGACTTGAGAAGAGGGGCTTAAATCTGTCAAAGCTGAAAGTCCTCACGTTGACGTTGTGTGAAAGTGAGGTGTCATCCTCTTCACTTGACCGTGGTACCAAATTCCTTCCATCACCCACATCCTTGGCGTTAGTTCCAAAGACGATTTAAATAATCTGTCTAACAATCAGAATATAGTTTTTCTTAAAATTATCGTGAACAAACTTATAAAGTATTACTACACCAGATTTAGATTGCATTTATTTCTCTCCCCTCAATTTTCTCAATATCAATTTCATCTGCACACAAACGATATTTGATGTAATTTTGGTTATTTATATTCAGATATATATATAATAGAAACGAATTAGAAACATCCAAAACTTATAACGGTGTTTTTATTGGGAAACTTTGCTGTAAAGTTTATTGTAAAACTTTATAATAATACTTATCACACAATAATTATTTCGGAAATTTCTTTAATATTATCATTTCAAGATGTAATAAAGTAATCTATTTTTCGAGGACAAAATTTTTCTCGGAAAAGGAACAATAATGAATATTTTACAAAGGAACAAGAGAAAACTTCTTTTTGTCTAGGCCTAATTCAACGAACAAAGACAAACCATTATAAATAGTAGACAACCTTTATTTTAAGCGCATCAACACATTTCTGATTTTCATTCACAGTTTTGATTCCAAAATGAAATTTATCGACTAAAGAACATAAATTACTAAATTTCATCAAATATTAATATTTTTCTAACGATTTAATTTTTTTTTCCTGTTGAGAATAAAGATAAATGTAGGAATTAAATTCAAGAATAATTTTTGTACAACATTCACATTAACACTTTAACTGTCAAGTTGTTTTGATGATTTGGGTACATAATTTGTCTCCAATATGTAAAAGACTAAGAGATGAAGGCGAAATAAACTTCTCCCGATATGTATTCGGGCATAAAGCAATAAGATGTGTATGTGTCCTAAAAAAAAATATCCCGTACAATACAAGGTTGTGATATCTTGGAGCTCTAGTGCAGTGCCCGAGATAATATCGGGGCTGACAGTTAAAAGGATAAAATGCTATATATTCCTCCTAACTTTTACAGCTTCAATATAAACTCTTGCAGAAATGTAATATTAAGTTATTTATTTATTTATCCAACGCCAGTGCTTGGCTTCTTGACTATTTGATGCCGAGCCTCCCAGTACCGACTGACGATGCCGTCAGTCGGGTATTCATCGAGTCTAGTGCATTGGAGCAGGTGGTCGCCATCCATTCTGGCATGACTGCAGATAAGGCAGTCCTCGTCAGCAGCCAGGTCAAGCCAATGAAGTTATACTCTCTAAAAGTTATGTTCGGTGGTTAGGCGAAAGCAGGCAACAGCCTCGGCTCTTTCCAGGTGCCTTGGGATAGGACCCACAGGGGCCACGGTTTCCCATGACTTTCCAAGGCTCTTGGTTTTTTTGAGTCACAGCAGTACACTTGTCAATGCATGTGGAAATAATGCTCTTTGTTCTTCTGAGGGTCAAGGGTGCTTTAGGATGAGACGATTCGGCTTCCTGCTTGGCGTTTTGGTCGGTTCTCGCATTGTCGGGGATCCAAACATGACTTGGGACCCAAAGTAAGGCCAAACAGTCCAGTCATATGGGATTAGCTCCACAATTTTAGTTCGGCACTGTATTGTGTTAAGGCAGTCAGTTGGTGTAATATAAAAATCCAGAAACTGTGTCCATATTAAGTTTCATGCTTATCTGTGTAGGGTTCGAGCCTACAATGTAGAGAGGTTGATGTCCCTGAAATCTATCGAGGCTCAAAGTTCGCCAGTTCGTGAGATGTGGAAGTCAGGAGACAGGGTGTCAGCTCAGGTTCGCCATCGTCACTTGACCGTGGTTCAACATTAAGAAGTCCGTCACCAACAACCCTCCCGTTGTCTCAGAAAATGTCGTTCATAAGCACTCACTCATTGATAGTTTTCTTTGAAACGCACGCGCTCATGCAACAGACGCTGAGTGAATGAGTATTTGTTAATGTTGTGACCTACATAAGGGTGATTTTTCATGAACTCCATGCACTATTTTTTATATGTAGCCTTTTTATTAATAAGGGATTCAGAACTTCTATATGTCATATTTCATTGGACTTTGTTCAATATTATAAAAACACAAAGGGAAAATGTAGGTTAGTTATAAAACTGTTTACCTTCCCCCTCATTTTCTTAAAAAAACAGTCTTCAGTCTGCAGTGTTTATAAATACTGTAACATTCATCTATTTTTTTGTTTTCAAGATTTTAATTATTTATTTTAATTTCTAGTACTTAAATAATTTTTGTCTCTCAAGTAGAGTAAATTAAAAAATTATATGTGGAGTATTCAAAAGTCTTAAAATACTTGATTAAAAATTAAAAATGGATAGCAAATTCTACATATTAATGTATATGATAAGTAATTGCAATAGCAATTCAGATGGGATTGGAAAAAATTTCAACAATTTAGGATTACGATACGTTTAAATTTACATAGTAAATATGAAAAATAACACCTTAAATTTTTATTTAAAACTTACATGTAAAAACATGGTTGTGCTTACATTAATGTGATATAAATAGTAAATTTATATATATATCTATGAATAGAAACTGATGCAAAACCTTAAGGTTCATACTATAAAGTATTTTTTTTTGTTAGCACCAACACATGTTTTTAAATTTCATTCAACTTATAAGATTAAAAACGAAAGCGGATGTACTGCACGCGCGCGCGAAATTGTGATTTGCAATTTATTTACTTCAGTTTAGGAATCAAGTTCCAAAGTTAAGCCTGGTTTTGCAGTTTTATTCGAGCGTGGGTATGAAAAACTAAATTTAGACAGTAACAAATACATCTCATTTGCTTCGTTTGACAGCAGCCAAATATTTTCTTGATAAGTTTTATTACCCTTTTAGCTTTAAAATAAAGGAAATAAAATCTTAGCTATAATTTGCGAAGGGAAACTTGCGAAGGTGTTAAAAAAGTAAGGATTGCATTTGCCAAACTGTATCTAAATTTGGAAGCGAGATTCAAGTGGCATCGAAATAATCCATTTCTTATTAAACTATATAATACATATTACAAAGTTCCTACTTTTATGTGACTTTTTGTATTATAACGAATAAATTATTAATTAATTAATTAGATTAATTATTAAGATTTCTGTGTATTTTCAGTAAGAATATACGAGACCTTAAATCTATAAATTAGATCTTTAAATAAAATAAAATGATAACCTTCCATATTTCTTACAATGGATTAAATTAGATAAAAATTTCTTTCACATATAAAAAAATAGATATTTACAATTCAAATTTTACCTTTTTCCTTAACTTTGGAAGGTAACATTTGACTTTTATCAAACAATTTCCATTTACACTATTTGATGAATTATTTATTAATCTTCGTAGCAATCTCAACGCAAAAAGTATGCACAGAGTTTTTTTATTCACCATATTTTTTTGTGAAGTAGAGCACCTATTGCCTCAATACCTGCTTTATTTTTTCCCCTGGTCTAGTGATTCATCTATGTCTGGAATTTGTTATAAGCGTAGTCTGAAAGTACATTCCAGCTTATTCGACGAAGATGCCATGATATTAAAAAATAATTTTGTCTTATGTGATGAAAGAAGTCTTATTTACTGTATCCTCTTCGTATTTCCAGTAATTAAATCACATTCCTTAAAACTAGCCTTGTGTTAAAATTAATTTTTCACAAAATTGCCTCCACAAGCGTTAGAAAAAAAGCTTTCAATTAATTAATTTTCTTTTGAGAGTAGTTATAAAGGGACATTAAGAAACTTGTAAACATTTTTAATATTATTTGTAATTAGTACATATTTGTCTTTAGTTTTAATAATTTAAATATTAAGCGGATCATAATTAGAAAACACCAGCTGTGATAAAATATTCATTTACATTTTAATTAAACCTGCTAAGCTCAGGCAATTAATTTTTAAATATTTTTGAAATCTTCTCTCGGATATAATAAATTCTTGCGTATTCCACTATTATAATTTTTAATTAGATACAAATTACAATAAGTCACGTTAATTCTTTAAATATTAAAGAATTTGAGCGCATGTTTTTTGAAATATTTGGTTAGATCATATCATATGAGTTTAATATTGATACTTAACAAATGTGTTTACTTTGTTATTTGACATAAAATTTTTTATCAACTGGTAACGATTCGCGATGAATCACGAAAGCAAGAAATAAACTAAAGCAGGAGTATTAAGCTACTGCAAAAAGAAAACCGGTAAAAATCTAATCCTACTAGTCTCAATACAGTGAAGCAAATAGAATAATAATTAAGGAAGTGTGTGGATTTTATTAAACATTTTAATTAAATAAATCTAAGAAAAATACATTGATAGAGTGTGAGAGGAAATTTTAACTATTTTAGTTCTTATGATGACTCAATCTACTAATTCACAGTTAAGTTAATAGAGAATGATTTGATTTTGATTTCTTTTTAACCCCTTAAGTGCAACAGGTATATACGTATATCCATCTCGCTCAAACATTGCGTTATGTGTTCAGGACACGTGCGTGCGTATATATCCGTCCTTCCGAGAAATACGGTTCTTTTCTTTGCTCTGCTATCCGTAAAACTATTTCGAAGGCTTTGGAATGCAATAAAATGACCTTGACAGAGAGAGAGAGAGAGAGAGAGAGAGTTTGCAAAAAGTTTACTTATTTCAGAGAAAAATTTGCCTATTTTTGCCTTTTGTTTCTTCCCAATACACCGCATACGCGCACCTATGTGAAAAACGAAGGCGTGGGGAAACGAACCGCGTAACTTATAATAGGCAGTTTTGGGGTTAATATCACGTTCCAAAGCAACACAAATGCTATTGGTTACGAATATCGTAATTTTGAACCTAGGTCAAGGGGTGGGGATGACAGCTTAACAGGCACTACACTCTCCAAACTTCCACAGACCCCAACGTGAAGACTTTGAGCCTCGATTGTTGGGAAGGGAGAAAGGGAATGTAGGGAAGTAATTGAGATGATTGAGTGAGAGTTATATATTTAAGTCGCCCTATAAAGCTGCACTAGGGCTATTGATGTAGGACCTCGTAATTTTGATCTATGGTCAAGTGACGAGGGTGACACCCACTCACCTAACTTCCACTCCCCACCAATACACCAATATGAGGATGTTTGAGCCTCGACAGATTTAACGTGCATCGACTCTCTCTACATGATAGGTCTTCAGCGGTACTAGGCTTGAACTCATGACACGACATCCACGAGTCCGAGACCTTGAAAGGTACGTGACCTAGTCCGAAATAATTAAGATATGGGTGTATTCCCAGAGATCAAAGAAAAATAGCACCTTTTTTTACTTACAGTTGTGATTTGATTGTGTGATTATAATCGTGATTTTATGTATTTTTGCATTTCTTTTATAAGTACACAATGTTTTCCCCATAAGTGTATAATCAAATTCCCTTAGGAGGTATTATTTTTTAAAATATTTTATGTATCCTACTGTATTCAGCAATTAACCTCCTTAGAAAGCTTTTAGTTTGGGATAAAAAAATTATTATACATATATTCCCAATTATTAAACTAGAGACATTTTAGTTGAATAATTTATATATGTCATTTTAAAAATGTACATGCTCGAATTAGTCTAAACAATAAGTTTTGTTCGTGTAGAAGGGAATATGTTTAAACGGAAAAAAATATATGAATTGTCAACTGCTATTTTCTATAAAATAATGAAAACTATCAATGATGACTTTTTCCTCTGCGATTCAGCATTATAAACCTAATATTCTGTATAAAGCATTATTCAGTTTCACTCATATTAAGAGAGTGAAAAATTTTCGATTGCGCTGACAGGAGTTATTTTAGCTCTGTTTCAATCTATTGAATTTAAACAATAGTTTCCGAGGAAAACAAATTATTGTTCAGAACTATTTTCTGTTTCTTGGCGAAGAAAATTCGAGTAAATATAATCACCTCTTAAATTACCTTTAAAAGAGAAATCATTTCAAGAGCTAATGTCGACACTCAAGACTAATACCAGAAACACTGACTGAATTGTTTACGAAGGAAGGATATTGGTATTACCACTTTGTTTCCGATGGATTTTAGTTTTCCTTTCCTTCTGAAAGTTATCGAGCCAATAAACAGCTTAGTAGAGATTTTTTCGTTTACAGATAATTGACTTGAATATCATAGGTGGAAATCTTCGTGGCTGGCTATTAGGATCTTCGAAACCGGATCGGATAAAACATCCGTCGAATAGCAAATCGTGGAAGCTGCGTCTTAAGAAAATAATAGCCATTTTACCAGATCAGCGAAATCAGAGCTCTAAAAGCAAGAGGAATGTATTTCCCCGAAGGTTTCTTAGGCTGAGGAGGATGGTAATATGAGTAAAGCGAAGCAATCGAGCGTTGCCCGTGTAAGTGTCCGCTATTTCTCTCAGTAGAACTATCTTAAGATGAGAGTGAGAGCACCTAATGACGTCATCAAGGCTCTCCGATGGGGCAACCAAAAATTGAACCTACTTTTCTGGGATATATAGCATTGGGATATAAAGTTAGAGGAGATTAAATTTAGAATGAAGTTTGATTGTCCGAAACAAAGTTGGAAGAATTGGGAGTCCACTTTAAGATTAATTCCTTTTAGAGTGGTTTTTAGTTATTGAGTTAGATAGACGAGTTATATAATGGCGGTATTATAAAAAGGAGTCAAATTACATGTCTTTTAGATAACCTATGGCATGAAAAAAAAATTTGAGAAATTTTTTTTGGGACTAAATGGCGCTTCATACTCGATGTTTTAAACATGGGCCCAGAGTGGAATGTGCAAGTGATTTGAATTTAGTGTTAACCCGTTCAGGACCAGGCGATTTCTCCTGTTAAGCATTCTCCCTGTAAAAATTCATATAAAATCATTACTGTAATAAAATATGCCAAAATTTATAGTTTATAATTATTCCAAATTCAGATCACCCCATTGTGATTGGACTAAGTACAGGCAAAACGGTATCTCACATATGATACCGTGTTCCCTTAAGTGATCACATATATGTGATCATATATATGTGATCATGGTCCTGAAGGGATTAAAGCTGAAATGATAAAGAAAAATGTCTATTTTAAACAAGTCTTTTCGTACAAATAAATAACGTATAATGAGGGATTGATAGATTGTTCATTAAAAAGGGTTGCATTGGCGGGGAACCTCATGAATTTGAATCACAAGGATGGTCTTCGAGCCTTGACAGATTTAAGTGCATCGCCTTTGTTATATAACTGGTCTTTAGAGGCATTCCAGTACTCGAACTAGTGACTCGACTACAACAATACCGGCCCGAAGCTTGCGACGATGACCATTGGTCTACTGTCGCCATGAATTGTACTAAAAAAAATTCCGCCCTAAATACATTATTAATTCTAAGTTTATTTGTCTAACATGTTAATTTCATTTTAATGGCAGATGGCGTAACAGTACTTCTAATAAATTCAAAATTTCGTGCCCGTTGACGTAACAATACATTATTCAGTTTTCATTGACGAATAGCTGTTGAATAGCCGAAGCTCTTTAAAGGTATACATATTAAAATAAACGAGCAATTGAGTGGGCTAATGCACTTTAAATTTGTCGTGGCACGAAGTTATCCCTTGAACGTAGTGTGGTGATTGAAGAATGGTGAGCCAACACAGATATTGTCCTAATTAATTGATCACAATTCAAAATTAAGATATGTGACTACCTTAGGGACACTTTTTTTTGAAATATATAAATTTTAAGCTAAATAAGCACTTTTTTTTGTTTGAAATGGGGCATAAAACTAGGAATTCAAACACAATATCCACAAAATTAAAAATAATTTTGAATATATTGGGAATTTTAAATGAAATTTTAGCGCAGAATTGCAGTTACAGTAAACCTTGTATTGAAACTTATAATTAATATATTCAAATAATATTTATACAGTTTATAAATAACATCATTATCTGTGATTAGAGCTAAAAAGTTTGTAATACTTTTGAAAGTTTTTGAAGTATGTCAATTTTTTTACGCAAGAACTCAATTTTTTACTAAAAACTAATGTTATTTTCTCACAAAAAGTGCAATAAAATACATAAATATGTACGTAGGATTAGATTCTTATCTATAACACAGATAAAACTAAATAAAACATTTTATGAAAATTTCAATTCGGCATCTTAAAAAGGAATTCTGTGGTGAACTTTACTGTGAAGCAAAAAATTAAAAAACATAGTTTCTCAGAAAATGCATTTAAAGAATTTAATACAATATGAAAAATTTTCTACTAACTGTACATTTTTTAAACTCACCATATTTATAGCTCAGGCTCTCTTTAGCTTCATGTTGAACTAATTCGGACATTTTTTTACCCTTTTGTTGTTTTTTGGAGAGTTTTATAAACTATAACAATTGTAGTTTTTAGTGAAATTTTGATGAAAAATTGCAATTACGATCTTTTACACAAAATTCTAATAAATGCATTGAAATAATATTTATATCGTACGTAAATAACATCTTTATATGTAATAAAAATTAAAATATTTGTAATACTTTTGAAAGATTTTGAAATATATCAAATTTTATGCAATAACTCGAATTTAAAAAAAATGATTTTTTTTTCATAAAAAGCAATACAATACATAAATATATACACAGAGATTAGATTTTGATTCAAAATACAGATAGATCTAAATAAACATATTCTGAAAATTTCAATTCAATATCTTAAAAACATTTTGAGTAAAGATCTGTTTCCGGTTTTGTAAACTTCATTTTTTTCCCGGTTTACTAATTATGCTATAACTTTGCTTCTAAATATCGAAGAAACAAAAATAGTGTTTTAGGAATCTTAAATGTATGGACTTTTAAATAAAAATATAAAAAAGAAACTTCGAAAATTTTTACCAAAATGGCGAATTTGGGGTAATCGCATACCTTAAGAATCCATCAGCTGTCACCGATATCTTGCTTCAGACTGTGACGTTAGCAAACCATCAATTAATTTCCAACAAATTAATTTTGAAATTAAAGTAGCTTATTAGATTTTATTCTGACGCACCTTAAATTATGAAATCTGAAGCTAATAGCTTTTATGTGTTCTTCTTAGTGTGACATTAACACAAGCAAATCTGTTCCTCACCATCATATTTTGTGGCCGTGGTAGCCTAGTGGTCATGGTATCGGATCATGGCTGGCATATCATGAGTTCTAGCCCAGCACCACTAAAGACACGTCATGTAGGTGAGCGATGCACGTTAAATCTGTCGAGACCTCAAACGTCCTACCGTTGGTGTGGAGTGGTAGTTGGGAGAGGGAGGTGCCAGCTCAGGTGTCGTCCTCATCACTTGACCGTGGCTCAAAATTACGAGGTCCGTCGCCAAAAGTACTCATGTAGCTGAACAGTGCGACGTTAATATTCACTCTCCCTCATCTGCCCCAAACTCTTCATGTAAAACAACAGTCATTAATAGGTAGATAACATGACAAATAGAAATAAAGGGAGTATCCAGATCATTTTTTCACAAAAACGAGTGAGATGTACTCCTGAATTCTGAAATGTACTGTGAGACTCTAAAGCATTTTAGAGCCATCTAAAATAATTATAATTTGTTAATCTGGAAAGAGGGGGGATTTTTTAATAAGATTTTCCAAGGGGATGTTGGGTTGTTTTTAATTAATATTTTTCTATTATAATTTCAAATATGAGCATAACTAACTGATTTTCTCTAGCAATCTCTTTAATTAGTAAGAAAATAGTTTCGGTACTATAGAATCTTAACTCTCTCTTGAACATATTTGCTGAAACAAAATCTTTGACTAGTAAGGGTTTAAACTAGTGAAAACATGTGTAAAATTCTTTTTCTATTGGTTGCTCGATTTTTATTATCATGTAAAATATGCATTTTAGGGTTTATTCTTCGTTTCTCTCTCTCTCTCTCTCTCTCTCTCAGTTACATTTTACATCATTTTGTAAGCATGTTTGTACCTCTGTGCAATTCATTTAATACTTATCGTTGAATATTATAACTTCCAATCTAATGTCTTTTCAAAAGCGAATTGTTGATGTTTTATTAATTTATATCAAAAACTACTCATTTTCTAGGGTTTATAGTTGAACTTAGTTATCGTAGCTGCATTAATTGTTTCAAAAATGGAAAAAAATATTAAATTTATTTTAAGTTGAGTTTTAACATGTGGCGTATATTTATAAATTATTTTATCGAGTTTTATAGAAACATGTTTCAGTCAGAAAATTGTTTCCCGATTTTCTTGAAAAATAAGACAAATAGTAAAGTTAACATGTGATTTTGATATATTCACTGAAAAAATAATAACGAGTCCTAATATCATGAGAAATTCCCTTAATATTCAGAAAATCATCAGATAGATATGCAAACTTATAATACTCCATGCAGAAACCGAGGAAGGGGCAGTGTACCAAGGAAAATAAATTTTTTCTATTAGTAGAACGATTTTATGTATATTAAGATATTCTTTCATTTTCAAAATTTCCTTTTTCATTTTTATGTTTTTATTAATATTTAGTTAGCTAAAATGACATATTAATATTTTGTTTTAATTTTCGGATCTTCATTATTTTATCAATTTTGAAGTTTTTAATTTTTGAAATACTATTTACGTTTTTAGTATGGTGTAGTAAAATAACTATGTTTCAACAGTTAAGATACAACTGATAATAAACATTTATCGTAATTGTTTTTTAATTGCCGACTATTTTTAAGTACTTAGTAATACTTTACTGTTGTAAATATGTTATTTTCATGGCAAGAGATGCAACAAAACTTAAGAGAAATTGATTATGAAGCACTGTATTAGTATTGTTCCGCATATTTACGTTTATGGTACTAAGGAAAGTGAGTAGGGGGATGAACCTATTATAGAAAAATACTTTTAAAGTTCTCTACTTTTTACTATTTAAAGGGCATGTTTAGCATTTCCAAGAATTTATTAAGTTTTTTTGGCATACAATTTTCTTTAGAAAATGTAATTATTAAGAGTTCTGTATTTTCTTTTAATTTGATTCATACATCATCTACATATCATGAGATGTGTCATATAATGTGTTTACCTGATTCGAATACAAGTCTTGCTACTCTTGCTTTGCTTTGTAATTTTTAATACCTTAATAGTTTCAACAATATTTTATTATATATAGAACAGTTACTTTTATTAATGGGATCAGCATGAGGTTACATTCATAAACTTTTAAAGTGTCCAGTTTTTTCTCCGCTTAAAAATTAAGCAAAAGGCATAATTATTCTTGAAAAAAAAATGCCCAGCAGTATTTAGTTACAGATACTTTTTCAACACGAAATTTTCAAAATAAAATGCTGCATTCAAAAAATGGGATTGTTTGAGAAAACTTTATTTTGAGGAATACATTTGATTTGTGTGTGTGTGTGTTACTTGTGTTAAAGGGATATGGCGAAAATAAATCTATACAGAAGTAAAAAACATTTTCCAAATAGGATAAGAAATGACAAGCTAGCTCATTTTTATTTGCAAGAAGTGTTGTCGCATTATAAAGAAATCTTACGAGAAATGCAAAGAAGAGAAAAATATTCAAAAAATGTGAGGTACAGTATAAAATAAGAATATAATTAAAAGTAAAGACAGGCTTATTTCGCTTGCGTACTGTAAAAATCACGCCTGTATTCGCAAAAGAAAAAAAATCTAAACTTTATATAAATATTGAAATTAGCTAACTTAACAAAGTGAAATTTTACATAGTTTTTATATTTCAAAAGATAATTTTTAAATTTTAAGTATTAATTTCAATTTGTGTTCCCTAAGAGTCTCTTTTATGTATTATTGAAATGTTAAAATCTTTCTTAATAGCTGAAATATATTTCAAAGTTGCAATGCAATTTTTATAGCAGAGATTTGATTTTAAGCTACATCGTTCTTTGAAGCAACACGAGGATCATAGGTGACTTAATTCGTAATTTCAAACCGTGGCCTAGTGATGAAGATGACATCTGAGTTGGTATCCCCTCTCCAAACTTCCATACCCATACCAAAGAGAGGACTTTTTCATTGCTGAGAAGTAAGGAACGAAATGAAAAACAAAACCTCATATTCAATTTATTATATTAGGACATTTAAATCTTGTTTATATATACGAGGGTTGGGGCAAAAGTCATGGGAACTATTTTTTTTCTTGAAGATACCAGTCCGGTTGGAAAATGTGACATATACAGACGAAATGACAAGGTGTTAACTACACATGTGGACGATGAATAGCACTGAACTATCATAACCCACTAATTTATTACGGCAGAATACAAGTCAATATGGCCTTCACGGTGCAAAAGAATGACAACTCAGTACACATAAAGTTGACATGACGATGCGTTTGCTGTACGTTTCTCGATGCCACTTGCCCTCTCTAACTCCAGTAGCGTCCATCGTGTGTCTTCATCCATGAGCTGCTCGATGATGGCACGTGCCAAGTCGGTCCGCACACTGAGCGGTCGTCCCGAACGTTGCTCATCACTGGTTGATACACATCCTTGCTGAAACTTTCCTACCCACCGTGCTACTGTACGTTATGGTAGGGCATTATTCCCAAGGGCTTCCACAAATTCATTGTGACATTCCCTCTCATTTCTCCTTGGAGAATGACTATTTTGATATAAGCGCGTTGCTCAACACGGCTTACTTCCATCTCACACGACACTCACCATCTGACTGATTTCACAGCCCTCGCTGCGCTACTACCAGCTATCATAGAACTATCTGTTGTTCTGCATACACACTATGCCTGCAGAACTTCCACACGACTCATATAAGTTTGTGATCCGTTCGCATATCTATAAGGAAAAAAAAAGTTGCCATGACTTATGTTCCAAGCCACGTATTTAGATTGATGTAGCAGTAGAGCAGTACCACTGGATTACTGATGGCTTATGTACGTTTGTCGAATTTACTTTGTTGACAGGAAACGAGGATACTAAATGAGCTCCTACATCTCTTAAGGAATTCCCTCACAAAAGATGTACAAAGACTTGAATGAACAACTCAGTTTTCAACCTGCAGAAACATTCATTATTCTTCTCGGCATTTAGAAGAACAAGAATTAAAACCTTGATTCTATTCCAACATTTGTGAGACTGAAACTCATTAACACTAGTCAAAGGGTTACATTGCCTAATTTAAATTATGTCGAAAAAAATGTAAAATTCATTGAATGTAGTTTTTAAATCTATGATTTATGTGCTACTTATAATAGTTTTATGTCGTTGAAAGAAAGAAAATTTTAGTAACACTGTATGTGTCGTCTAATAATATAAACTATACAATGTTTATTAAAAAAATTATGCAAAGTAAGTATATTTAATAAGAGCTTACAAAGTATGTATGAAATGAAATATTCGAATTATTTTAAGTTAGGCTGATTTATGTTATGATCCTACTTACACATAGAAACTACTTATGAAGATTAGAATAGTAATGTAATATTTTAAAATAATAGTTTTGCTTATAATAAGATTAAGTATAAAGTGTATATTTTCATTTTTAAAACTGCTTTCCACAATAATGTCTTCTTTTTTTTATGTTGGCTCTGTTATAACATAGGAAAACAGAATTTAGTATAGTCAAATAAAAATTTTAAATCTATAAACAAAATACCAGCTTTGCGGGGACAACATTGGTACATTCCATTTATTCACGTTTAAAACTTTTACGAAAGTTAATATTATCAGATACTTGTTTTGAAATAACTTCAGCTTTTACTGTGATTGTTTTAAGTTATTTTCAGTTTCTTACCACAGGGTTTAATTGAAAAACTATAAAAAGATATTAGAATATTTGAATTCTTACACAAATAACTACTTCAATAAAATTATTTTAATTCTTTTATTTGCCAATCCAATTAGGGAGGAATTTAGTTATTTCTAAGTCTTATTTTCTAATGCATGTATTTCTAGAAGATTTTTTTTATAAATAGGAATCTCTTCAACAAAACAATTTTTATCAAGATTATGAAAAGATTTTCAATAAATAAAAAACTGAGTATTAATATAAGATATTCTCTTAAAACAGAAAAGAATTTGATTAATAATAATATAAATTCCTGATATAGTCTGGGACAGAAAAAACTGAATTGGTAAATTTGATAATGATGTTTTGTAATTTATTTTCATAAATTGGAGGACAAAACTTTCTAGGAAAAGTAATTTGTAATAAGATATTTTAGAATATGTTTTTTTAATAAATATAATTGCTTGTGATAAAATTTCTCAGTACACGCAAGGATAAACTTAAGGAATGTTTTTGAATTATGTGAAATATATAATTTAATATAAAATATTTTTTATAATGAGTAATATGTATATTCAATAAGAAGTTATTAAAAATGTAGCGAAATATATTCAAGAAATGATTACAGCTTTAAGAAAGCAACGAACAAGCCTTATCTTATTTAGTTTGAAACAAAATTCTTTACTATTAATGCATGGACATTTTAATTAGATATGAAGAAAAAATGATAATGATAACCTTCAATATAAGAGTTTTTCTTTTCACATTTTGTGACAGTTTTTGCTTGGTTTATGACTATTATTATTAACTTTCCATGTATTTGCATCTTTTATGTCCTGAAAGTCAAAACTTCGTCTGCAACTTCAAAAAATAAGATAACATAAATACATTTACAAAAAGTAATCACTAGTTAACTCTAGTTACATTATTTTATATTTTTTCCATTAGTTTTAATTATTAAAGTAATATATTAAAATTACATATTACAAAGTATTTTCATTTCTTCAATAGTAAATTTTTTCTATTGTTTGCAAAATTAGAAGGTAGTTGATATTGTTTGAAAAGTACAGTAGAGTTCTAAATCTAATTAAGTTTATCAATTGATGTAACATTAGAATTAAGTGGAGCACATAATATGATATAAATTTCGAAGTTGAAAATTTGTCTACATAATTCTTTTCATAACCTTCCCTCCTTACAGAATATTGATGGCCGCGATAGCCTAGTGGTCATGGATCCTTAACCGGTGTGTTATGAGTTTGAACATCAGTGCCACTGAAGATCTGTCGCATCTAGGTTCTGATGTGCTAAAAATCTGTCGAGGCTCAAGACCCTCCCATTGGCTTGGTGTGGAAATTCGGAGTGGTTTTCACCAGCTTAAGTGCATCTTCGTACTAGACCATAGTTGAATATTACGAGACCCGATGTCAATAGCCCCTTTCTTACTATACAGGGTTCCTTGTAGTAAGGGGGGGACAAACTTGAAGAGGGGTTTGGGGATATCACAAAGATTCAGATGTACATAGCAACCCATGGTTGGAAACGTCATGGGAAAGTAGTATGACAGGTACAAGAAACGAAGGGACACAAGATTGAGATTATCTTAAATATTTATTGGTTAAAGCTGGGTCACACATGCTGGGAGTTTGTGTTTCGCCTCCACTACACCTATTACCTCATAATGATCCATATTCACACAGATTATGACATGCAGCAGTCTGGTGCATCTCTCTGTGGGTAACTTTCGCCATACAATCTTTCTCATACTCGCGCGCATCTCCTTCTTCAAATCTAAAAATCAGATACATATCTACCAGCTCGGTGTTCGCAAAATATTTCATACTCCTTTGTGGGTGATGACAGCTCAAATGAGTCCGGTAATGCAGGTCTGTTTCCTCCAATGTTCTTGTGAACAACACCACTTGGCCCGTTTCCGACCATGGGTTGCTATGCAAATCTGAATCCTTTTGACCACGTCTATCTCCCCATAAAGTTTGAGGTACCCTGTATAGAGTGCGAAGTTAATAATCATTCATTCATTATTGAGACATTCTGCTTATGTGTTACTGCTGCAAATGGTATTTTAGGTTGCAATGATAGATGGTAGTATTGCGAACTGGAAGAGTATTTTTTATTGCATTTTGTAACTTTTTATTGAATTTTTAATTCAAAGCTTTTAATTTAGCTTCAATTCAAAGTTATTTAGAAAGAAGATTAATATTTAAAATAATAAATGTTGAAACATATTTTACAGAGAAACTTTGTATTATAACTTTTAATGTGTACTTTAAGCAAAAGAGATAAATTATATTTATTTTCAAAACATTGCGTTTTTCCAGATGCATGATAGGTAGAAATGCATGATATTTGAACAATCGAAAAAAAGACCAGAAATATTGATATGAAAGTTATAAAATATTTTTCGAATAGTTATTAAATATAAATTATTCAGATAAAATGAGAGAGATAATGGTACAAAGTAACAATTTCATTATTACCCTTACTATAGCAGCTCAAAATATCAAGGGAATATAAAATATATAGTTCTCTCTCATTCATATCTGTATAAAAGTATTAAAATATCTTAAAAAGACATGTTTTTTATGCTGTTTAAAAAAAAAAAACTCTTAAAACTTTGCCAAACTGTTAAAATGCACAAATGATATATAAGAATAAAATAATAAATTCCATTAACCTTGTAAGAATAATATTCAGTATAAAGTTATTCTAGAATGCTCTTATATTTCAGATTAATAAATATTTATAAGTATAATACTTCTTGTAGTTATTTTATTTTAAAATTAGAAAGTATTTTTTTTCATATTAAGAGGTATTTAGAGATTTGACGTTAGTTTGATTTTTAAGGTATAAGCAATGCTGAACTGTATAAAGCCACACATATTCCTCTGAATTCTATTTAGATGCAGAATAATGCGATATTTAGTTGCAATACAGTTACAGTTAATTTACTTGGATTTATGTAATAAGAGGATTAAAGACCTATACCTCTAATTAGTCCAGTAAATAACGTAGTTGATATTTTGGATGATTGTCGCTGTTTTGATCCAAGCATAATTGGAAATAATTAGCATATTAAGACTGCGGTAGTGAATAAACCCAAACTTTATGTCGTGATTATAAGGTTTGTATTTGTAAATTGTTCAAAAAATTAATGATTTTTAAATATGTACTCTAAAGGGAGCCGAGTATTAAATTTTCGAATATTTTTTAAAGCGACTGCCTCCTGATATTTAAACATTTTCATAGATAAAGATATTGTAAAGACAATACCACCAAGTTATTAAAGTTGGATTCAAATTATACACACAAAGTGAAAATGGATGGATCTAAAAATACTGCACCACAAGAAGCTTATGTTATTATTTTAAAAAAAATTAAAAATAATAACAAGTTTACAAAATGAAACTTATAATATGTTTATAAAACGACTTAAGCTATGTAATTATATAATTAAATGGAACTTTATACGCGCCTTGTAATATAAACAGCATAAGGTATAGATTTAAATAGAAAAGGGCTGCATTCCGTATGAATAACTGATACATAAGGAATTGAACAGTGTGAATAACCATAAGTATTTGTCGAGTATATATTGTCCCTTGATTATTGAAAGTTAGTGGAAAGCAAATGTAAACACAGACAAACGCATACACAGCTATAGTTTCAAATATCTGATTCAATGCTTGTGATACACAGGAATATATCTGGAAATCAAATAGGTTAAGATTATCTTTCAATGTTGCGAAACTAATTTAGTAGGCTGTGAAGAAACATATCTGAAAATCCAGCATGTGTGTGATCAGGCATTATATAAGTTAAAGTAATTCTCTCTCTATTTCTCTCATTTCCTTATCATGCATAACTACTGTGACCAATAATCAGACAATAGAGTTTGACAGATTAATGAATCAGTAACTAATGTATTTAGAGAGAGAGAGAGAGAGAGAGAGAGAAATGGTGCAGTTACTTCTGTGTGTAAAGTTCATCATTAGTGTTAGATATAAAATTTGTTAGAATTAGTAGAGAAAAAGGCCGTAAAACTTTTTTATCGTTGAAGTCTCTCGCAGAGTTTTTTATAATCTAATATGGCTAGACAAAAGCTTATCTAAAATTAAGGATGACTGTATGAAAGAGATTTTATATTGATTTCAAAAAGTGTAATTTTTCAATTTTTGAACGCGTACTTGAATCTGAGTGAGCTAAAATCTCTGTGAATGTAAATGGTAGTATATGATTATCAAATGTTAAGCCAATCCCGATAGACTATTTAGACACTTGCAAATTAGGCAGTCGTTGAAGATTCTGGAATTTTAAAGGGATTGAAGTGGTGTATTTAAATACTTATATGAAATATGTTCTCTCTTTTAAAAATTTTATATCATTTCATATATTTTCGTGTGTCTTTGGCTGAAAGGAAATGAAAGACTCACTGCTGTCGTACTGTCGGGTGTTCTGTCAATCATTGATGGCAGTCAATCAAATCATTTTGACAGTCAATCAAAGATGTAACTGTTTTTTCGTGGCGTTGATCATTGGTAATTTCTAGATTATGAAAACAATTCCAATCAAGCTCTGAATCCTTACAGTGGCAGCTTGGTTGTCCCAGGAAAAAAAACAAGCTAAACAGTTATCTAGAGACCTGTGTTAGATCGTCCAAAGATAACCATCCCTTATGGGGATTGCTATATTGCAATTGAGTATTTAAGTGGAATTGATTAAGCTACCTTCACAATTGTTGCATCTATGGATGGAACATCATTCGGAAAACTACATCAATTAATACTGTGTGTCGAAAGCACTAGAGATTGTATTTTCAAGGACCTCGTGTTTATGTTCCTATAACCCTCCAATGAAAAGAGGTTACATTAAAGAGGTGTCGTGGCGGCGTCAAGTAAAATGTCTCAGGTTGATGAAACTTGTTGCTCACGGACGAGTCGAAATTTGCCCTGGTATTAGATGATGATAGTGTAAGGATGTGGAAAGAACAAGGCGCACACAATCTGACTAAGAAAACCATTGAGGTAACAACGTCATGGTGTGGACCGGAATTTCAATGGAGTAGTACATCTTTAAAAACAGTTTAGAGACGGTTGAGCAAAAGGGGATCACAAACTCCGTGCAGCTGCAGTTTCTGATTTCTTTCTGATGATGTTCGTCCATCGGTCAACATCGTTGACGAGTAGCTGGCAGATGAGGGTGTTTCTGATATGAAGTACCTGGCGTATTCTCTCTATCTAAATTATCTCATTAAAAATCTTTATGATGCTCTTGGGCGTACTATCTATGTACGTTCTTTAACCACCAATTGAAGCTTAAAAACGCTATAGTGGAGGAAAGACCATTGCCAGAAACAGTACTTCCTTGAAAGTATAAGCAGATGCAGCAAAGTTTGTGCAAAGGAACGGGGTGGTCATATTTCTTGATAGCGTAAGTTTTATTTACTATTTTTCTGACTCTTTACTTATATCATTTTGTAAATGACACAGATGTGGCATTATCGCATAACTTAAAAACATTATGCATATTTTTCATTTTTATTCATTATTCTTGTTTTCTTTATTGCATAAATACTTGCCATCTGCATGTGCAATTTTTTGTTGATTAAAGCTTTACTTTTTTGCTAATTTTGCCGTCTCTTGCTTAATTTTTGGAAGATAAAGTGTTTAAATGCATTTGTTTTTATACAGTAGTGCATCATTTATTGTAAAAAGATATTGACTCTCTGCTTATTAATTTTTAAATACTTCGATTCATTAACTTATATTTTAACTATAGAGGTTTTTTATTATGAAAATAGATATAGAAATAGAATTATTCCATGTAAAGAACAGTAAATAAGCTTCAGTTTATTTACCAGTTAATATTACTTTAAATAATTAAAACATATTAATAAACATAGATAATTTTTTTTACCTTTGAAGAATTAGAATTCATCTAAGAAGATGATTACCTAAGTCTGTATTATTAATGATAGGAACTAAGATGAAAACTGCAAAATGAAGATGCACCTTAAATTAATTATCTAAAAGTAAGCACAACCCTGCTTGGATAATTTACACCCCCCACACACAAATGTATATTTATTTATACATGCATATACAGTATGACATACATACATATACACATGGACACCAATTTAATGAATTCATCGGGACCGAACATTTTGTTTCTTAAATCGGGGTCCAAACAAAGTACAAATTTTGTGCATTATGTAGAATATGAACCAAGATTGAGAATCACGTAGGCCTAAAATTTACACGTGTATTGAATGAGAATGATATTAGAAAAAAAAACGATTTAGAAGGAATATAATATAATTCGAAATACAGTTGCAAAAATAAGAGATTAAAAAAGCAAACAGAAACTCGGAAACATACCTAAAACTTCAAAAACATAAAGTTAAAATAAACGAAGAAACTTTGGAAAAAAAGTGTGTACTAAAGCTACGACGTAATGTTCAATACTTTGTACAAACTATATCTATGTATATAGCCAGTATGTATATAGCTCTGTATATAGCCAAACTGTAGCCATTTGTATAACATGTTTGAAACTAATAGAATTTAAAAAAGGTAGAAATATAAAATTTACATTATTTTTATTATTATTATATATATGGAAAATTAGCAGGATTATCATGCTCTGTAACTGAACTCAGTGGCGTAACAACCAATGAGGACCAAGGCCTACTGTGCCTATCTCAGCTTACGTGATCTTAGGTTCTAGGGTGTATGCGCATATGTTTCGGTCAAATGGTTTGTTTGACGTGATAATTTTTTTTTGGTAATTGATTTTTCTACATAATCAGTAACTAGATCATTATTTTACTACGTAGCAATATATATAGACTGTAATTTAATTATTTTTTATGAGCATGCCTTCTAGTAAACTTGCAATGGAAATAACTTGCTAACTTAAATTTCTTAAAAAGCCTTCCTCAGTGTCAATTAGTTATGTGTTGACGCATACAGTTTCATGAACTGTAGAAGTAGAATACTTGAATTACCGTACATATGTATTTGTTCTTACTGCCATTCTCTTGGTAAAGCAATTTAATTTTATATATCTCTGGATAAATAAGGCCACTGTTCTCTCTCTCTTCGCCTTTGGCAAGAATTTTACTCATACTGTGCGTGAAACATATTTTTTGAAAGCCTCTTAGAAAATTTTCTGTATTAATTTTTCAAGTAACCATCATTCAGGATAAGGATTTAAAACATATTACGGATATCAACATATTTCTACAATATAAATCCAAATAGCTATGAAATATCTGTGAAAAATTTCAGTTTTCTTATGAAAAATATACATTAAGTCGTTGAACAAAATGTGATTTCCATTGAAACACTGCTAAAGCTTTCCTTGTCAAAAGCAAAAATTATGAAATCTTTATTTCTCAAATCTATGACTTCTTTAGTAAAAAAAAAATCGTTATCTACTTTTATTGTTGCGCATTTTCTAGATCACCCCTCCTTAAAATCTGTTGACGAGGAGAGCAAAGGAAAAAAAAAAAGTAGATCTTCGAAAAGAGACCAACCATTGGAAATTACCGAAAGAAAGTTTAGATTTTAGAGATTGCTCAACGCCCAATAAGTTTCTAGGGCTGCTAAAGAAGGCGTAAATGGACGAACGCACTACACAAAGTCCATAGAGCTAAATGAGTTTAGCGAAGTGTGTTGTGTGCACATCAGTTCAGTAAACTCATCACTCTTCTTCTGAAGAAAGTTTCGCACCTCATTCTGAACTGATCGCAGGAAAAGGTTAAAAGGAATAGGGAAGAATGCCAATTGTGGGAACTCTTACTTCCAAATGAGCATATATTATAAAGTAAATAACGTTTAGAAATAAGTTTTTAATGTATAGCGCTTTTACAATAATGGTATAAGATAATTATATGGAATTCCTATTCGCTTTGATTTTTCAAATTATTATATTAAAGAGGTAAATGATATTTTCAGAGGAATGTTTTTTGTGTTGCAATTGGAATTTTGCAAAGGTGTTTTTAATTTTCTTACCCTCCTCCAACCCAAGACAAAAATAAAAGCTTGATATTTTGTAATAGGTACTTAAATAGTTGTTTCGATTACTCTGATGTAGAAAAGTGTAATAAAAAAACTTTTTTTAAAAATTTATAGAAGCTGTGGGGGTCACATGTGATACATCAGGAATAAGACACTACAATCAGAATTTATTTCAGTATTAATCAAGATTGAAGTAACTTAATCTTAGTGTTAAATCATGCAATACATACAATTCATACAATTCAATCAATACAATCATGCAATCATTAATCAATACAATCATGCAATACATACAATTCATAAATTCAACAGCCTATATCATTTATTAATTGTTCTATTCTGAATTCTCTCTCTCCGTTTCAGTGCAAAAAACATTACATCTTATTACAGCAACATTTAGGTTTGAATTCAGCCTACTTTTCCCGTATACAAAATCTGTTTAACTCTATGTTTCTAATGCTTTACAGCCAATAGAAATACTAACATGTAAAAGGGAAAAATACGCACTCGTGCACATAAAATGTTTGTAATAATAGTATTTATTTGCTATAAACTTTCGTGGGATCATAAATCTGCTTTACCTAATTGAAAAATTCCACAAATTCTTGTAGCATTTATAAACATTATATACTCATGGAATTTTGTTTTAAATATTTACAAATATTTTATATTAATTCGATTTCTAGTCCAATTTACAAATATAACGTATAAGTTGAAATTCTGAAAATATTGAGTTCATTACGGTAAATTAATTACATATTGCAGAATCATTCGAAATAACATAAATATCGAAAAATTTTTACGTTTAAAAAATTAACCAATTAGCTATAGAGCTTTAACACTAGACAATTATAGCCTTATGATTTTATTGGTGTTCTTGCATTTTCCACATTAAAATAAATACTTTTGTGTAAGTTCCGTATTCATGAATGACAAATATCTTAAGATATTTTTGTATGATTACATCGTGCAATATTATTGGGCTCCCTTCATTTAAGATGAATAATATCGGATTAAGGAATAATATACTCTAATAAGGAGTAAAATTTTTAAAATTAAATATAAATAATTTTAATAACTTTTATTCTGTTTATATACCAATAAATTTTGGTTTTTAGTATTTGATAACGTTAATATAGAAGAAAATGTTAATTATTTTACTAAAAACATAATCGTTTGTATTTTAAAGAACTAAAAACCTTTATTATTGCATTTGTATATATTTATTATTTTATTATTGTGTATGCACCTAAAATAATAAATTTTCAAGTAAAATCTTTTAAGCGAAACATGTTATAGATTGAATGAATTCTTGAATAAAGATTTAAAATTTCTTTTAGAAACACAATCAGCTGTTAGATACTTTTTTAGAAATAAATTCGTGACGAATTTTTAAGTAATCATACTGTTATTTGTATATTTTAAGTACTTAGATATAAAGATATCTTTATTGTCAAAGATTTAAGAAAACAGTAAAACTCTTAGGAATATTTGTAATTAATCACTTCATGCATATGAAGATGCTCAGAAATTATGTTTAATCACTTAATAAAATATTTTTAATGTTGTGGATAAACACTTAATGATTATAATACGTATATTCTTATTCAGTTGATTATTAACTTGTTCTTTGAATACTCTATATCGAAAATTGTATCCTGATATTGATAGAAAAAAAGTTTTCTCTGATGAAATTAATGATGTGGGGATGTATTGATCCACTTTCTTAAAGATATTATAGTTATAGTTTCTCAATCAACTCATGTTTCTTTACTAATAACCTTGTACAGAAAAATGTGCAAAAACAACTAATAATTTCAAAATATACTGAGTATTTCTTTCATGTTATAAATTTATTTATCCACACGTGACAATACGGAATGGAAAAAACAATAACGTCACATTTTTGTAGAGCAAATTAATTTGTAATGAGAGTAACAGGGAAATAATCCATATTAATTATTTAAGTATTTATTTATTTATACAATTATTTATTTCTCTGTAGTGCAATACGTAAAAATAAAAAAATGTGCTTTTTCCCGCATTTAAAAATATTGAAATTAATACTAGAAATCCAATTTTTGAATTAAAAAAACATACTATACAATCATATTTATCACATTGTGCAAAACAGAAAGTTTTCATTAATTTCATAAAATAATTGAGAGTCAAATTAGACCTTTGAAAAGGTTACGTTTCCTATATATATATATCAAATAAATCTTTAATACTGCTTTTATACAACATGACATTCTTTTTTTCTGATAGTTATTAAGTTACTTTCTTTAAATGAGTGAGTGAATGTTGAATTTTATGGTATCAGAGCCTTTATTTTAGCTTAAACACTTAAAGCCTTTTGTTGTTACGTCTACTGAAATAAAAGCCACGAAAACTAGTACTTAAGAGCATCAATAAATAAAAAGAAGTCTTCTGTTCCATTTAATAGTCGAATACTGTAGTACCTGTAGATTGTAATTGCCAGTGTAAGGATAGATTCTTGGAAACCTCCTCAACGATAACTAATTGCAAAGTGGGTCCCAAGGGACTGCTAGTCACTGCTAAGAATTGTTTAGTGCAGTGTTGTTTTTTCACTTGGCACCTCTTTGTAATTTCTTTCTTTCTCTCTATCTCTCTCTGTGTGTGTGTATTTTTGATTTTAAGAAAGGCAATTAAAAAAAGGAAGGATATTGAATATCACATTTTGTATTATAAATAAAAAAATAATAGGAACATTAGATTTATATATTAAAAAAACAACACTAAAATTGATTACTTTGCTAGTATTGTGCATCTGTTTGGAAATTTCTCAAAGGTTTTTTTTAAAAAAAATTTTGACTTATTTTAGAAGTGTGTCAAGATTTTCTTAACATCTCAAGGCTTAATTTTAACGATTCAGTTAAATTTGGAAATTAGTAAAAATTACCAAGTGAGTCCCCAATAGTGTGCTTTATACGCCAGATTTTACGGTAGATGATAGTTTTCTTTCCATGAAAAACAACAATTCTTTTAATTCAACTTCTGAAGTTGAGCAACTGTTGAAGGCTGAATGAAAATTAGGAGAAAGAGATATTGATGTAACTGGTGTTTTTGAAATTCGAACCAAATTGGTCTTAAATCCCAGTGTAATAATCAACCAGTCAAAATAATTGTATAACACCAAATAAAATGTAGTAATACTATTTAATTTACCACATTTAAAATTTATTACTTAACTAATTATAAATGAGCCGAAAGAGATAAAGAAAAAATACGTAATTTTTATCTTACTTTTTTTCATTTTGTAATAAAAAATAAAGAAATGGAAAGAACAGCATTTAAAATTAATTTTTCATATTGAAAGCATTGTTTAATCACTTCTTTGTTATGATTTACAATTTTCTTCAAATTTAAAGGCAGCCATTTTTTTCCGATATTAATAGAACTAGTTTAAATATCTGGAATTTTCTGGTGTATCTTATATCCTATAAATCCGGCGTATAACGCCACTTTTAACTCAAAAAATAAGAGGAAATTTAGGAGTACGCGTTATATACGCCGGGTATAAAAATGAGAGTTTTAAAAATAAAAAAAAAGATTAGCATAGAAAATAAAATGAGACTTATACACATATCGAAAAACTATTTATTTAAAATAAATGACATCCTTGATGATTTTAAAGGGGGTTGTAGTTCTAGAAGTCTATTATTTTTCCTAAAGCTTTGAATAATACCTCGATTAAATTACTTCAAAACATAAGAGCATTGCGCGCGTACATTTCAGGTTTCTTCGTAGAAAAGGGGGTGCATGTTATACGGAGAATATACCTAAAAATTAAAAACTGCAGCTGGAAAGTATAGATGCGCGTTATACGTCGGATTTTACGGTACTTTTCAAAGAAATATTTGATGATGGATTGTTTTTTGTCCGGACAAAAAGGAATATAATATAAGAATTATTCCAAGCTTTTTTATTGTTTCCTCTAAAGCGGATTAAAAGATTCATTTGCTCATTTTTATATTTTGAATTTAAAAGTTGCATATTCAAGATTCAAGAAAATGATATTAATATTCCCAAGGAAAAATAAAAATTTGAGATTACAGCTCTTATTGATAGCAAAATATCAGGAAATCCTCATTTTTTAAGAGGTAATTTACCCCAAAATATGCAAAAAGTAAAGAGTAAAGAGTTTGTGTGTAAAATGTAAAGAGTTTGTGTGAACATTCAAAGTGTGAATACTTGTGTGAATATACAAAAGTATGTCACACCAGGTACTATATTAGTTTCAAGACTAAGATCTTCCCAAATTAAATAGTTATGTTAAGTTTTTCATTAAATCGCTACAAATCTATTCAAATATAATGAACATAGATACCAAGCAAATATGTTTGTTGCAAATTGTGGCGGTTTTCAATATGAAAAACGTTAATACAGAAATGCGTGTTAATCCCTCGTGAAAAAATTAACATTTGTTACGAAAAAAAATTGAGCATTATATTCAGTGACATGAATAAGCTAAATCTTGATGACTATAATTGAAATAATTTGAGATTGATGATGATTTTTTATTAATGTAATGTATGTTTTTCTACGAAGTACTACTCTCGGGTACGACATAACTCGTAATTCAGGCACATTTTCAGACTAGCATGGAGCGACAATAGGAAAACATTTCTCATGGTTTGGCGTGCATTTTTATTTAACGGAAGTGCAGGAATTACTTTCTTTCTGGGATGTTAAATATTCCGAAAGCATTTACTACTTTTTTCCACAAGTTTTTTAAGACCATGTGAGATGAATACTCCAACTTTTGAATGTTTCCATATACAAGTACATGTCAGTTTAATTCAGATGTGGTTTCAATGTAAACCAAGGGATTTTCATGGAGAATTTTGCATAAGTTTTAATATAAGCTCCATAAAAAGGGTCTAGAAAGTTTGGATCATAATGTGTATAGAAATTGTTGATAGTTTTCTAGTGTAATATAATTGAAATGGGGTGAATTGAGAAAAATTGATTTAGTTTGAAACTTGAAATGTATAAACTATCGTATAGGGAATGAAAATAGAATGTTCAGAATCATATTAAACTATTTTAAAATGTAATTGACTCAATAACCATTGAGACTATATTTTGGGACTGAGATTTTTTTCATAAGATACTTTCATATATAATACATATACGAGGGTGAGTCGGAAAATCAGTTTCTCTTGTCGACTGTGGTCAGAGTTGTGTATGAAACTCAAAACATGAAAGGAGACATTAAAGATAAGACATAACTTTATTTTTTCCACATAAGTACCAATTACATTGAAACATTTGTCATACCTCTTAATAAAGCCCATAAAACTTCCTGGGAAAACTCAGGGCTTTGCATACGGAAGAAGCGTTTACTTTTGAGGGGACTTTTTGGAGGTTGAACCAGGGTGTCACAGTGCTTATACGGTAATGTCACACTCTGTTCGAAATTAAAAGAGGTGATTCGGAAAAACCGGCATGGGGATCTCAGATCTGGCGTTCTGTTGTTGGATGACAGTGCGAGACCATACTCAGCAACGACAACTTAAAACCATATTGCAACTATTGGTTGGGCACGTCTACACCATCCGGCGTACAGTCCTGATCTCGCACCAAGTGACTTTCATCTCTTTTTGGCTTTGAAGAAGATTCTCGCCTGAAGGCGCTTTGGAAGCAATGCTGAAGTCTAACAAGCCGTTAAACGTTTTTTTCCATATGCAAAACCCTTAGTTTCTCCTGGAGGGGTTTTTGAAGCGTATGAAGCAGTATGACAAATGTCTCAATGGACTATTGGTACTTATGTAGAAAAATAAAGTTATGTCTTATCTTAAATATCTCACTCTACGTTTCGACTTTTATACACAACTCTGACCACAGTCGACAGAGGAAACTTATTTTCCGACTCACCCTTGTAAATTTTATAAGTTATGAATAAATAATTTACGGATAAATTATTTATGGAAACTGACTGCAAGTAAAAAAAAATTATATCACTATTTCTTGTAGTCCTTCACGTTTTAGTATTACTTGAATAAGTTTTAAAAGATTTTGTCAAACATAAGTATTTTAGAAGGTGAATAATGCACTATAATGGCTGAGTTATTTTTCCTCAAAAATGGATATTTTTTCATTGTAGTTACGAGAAAAAATTTCATTAGTTCTTTGTTCTTTAAAGGATAACTAGACGCTTATGCATGTAGATAGAAGAAAAATACTCTCCAGTTCCTCATTACTTACAAAATTCTCAGTCTATCTACAGTATGAAATTAATCTTGAGATTAAAATTTTTATTAGGATTGATTTCATGGATAACAAATAACTTTAAGCAACAATTCATCATTCTTACTGCATCAAGATCTACAATCTTACTTAACGCATCTTATTTTTCTCTATTTAAATAAATTGAATGAACGATTTCTTAGAGTTAATATCAAAAATGCTTTCTATGTCTTAAGAATCGGTAATCATTTTTGAAAATAAAACACGTAAATATGTAACCTTCATGATATCTTTGATTTATGTAACAATATAAAATAATTATCAAATATTATCAAAACACTTATTTTCTAAATGTTTTAATTTCTGTTATAGATTTTCAGTTTTAATGCTCTTTAGAGACGGGCTATTAATTTCTTATTTTTACAGCAATACATATATCGCACATAACAAATGTACTATTTGTGGAAAATAGAATAATAAAGTAATAAATATCAAAATGATATAATAAAAGAGTATAAAAAATAAAGATATTTGTATTTTTAATCGTAGATGATTTTATTTTTACTGTTAGATGAGATTTAAACTTTATATATATATATATATATATATACATATATTATAAAATTCTACGCGTTTCTTTCTCAGCTTAATGAAGACAAACTGTAAACAAAACTATTTTTTTCTTATTTCTTCGGAAATTTTATATTTTTCTTCATAAAATGTGTTTATAATTTCAATTTTTCAAGCATTTGTAAAAAATATTCAGTGATGACAAATGACAAGTTGATTGACGACTGAAAATATTTTTATTTAGTGTTATATCTCTCATTTGTTGACACATTTAAAAAGCAACGGTACCATAAATGATATGCAATAGATTAAAAATAAGTAAGGTGCAAAACATTTTAAAACCAATAAAATGGGAGTAACTTTTAAGAGTTCAGAAGTTTAATTATTAACTTCAAGAGACAGAGAGAGAGCGAGAGCGATCGCGCTTTCGAATTTAAAAGATCATGTTGAAAGGCACGGTAAATACACAAAATGGAATATTGGGCAAAGTTTGGGAAACTTCGAGTGTCAAGTTGGGAATTAATTTTAAGAGACCAGCTTTTCGAAATATATCTTTTCTTTTTGTGTGCATTTCAAGAGAGTGAAGTACCTGTACTATTCATCAGAAAACACATTCATTTGGGTTCTACACTTCTTAGCCTTTTAAAGGATATGTTGAACGTAGACAAGCTGAGAAAGAGTCTAATTTATATTCTTCAGAAAGTGCTAGAATATGAAGAGAAATAGACTTTGTGTGGAATTCTTTACAGCTTTAAATTGCTGTTTGTAGGAAATTAAATTTCTCATAAAAAGAATTTTGATGTTGAATTGGTTTTTTAAGAATAATTATTCTAAAAGTTCGCTTTTTGTATTGCATTTTTCAGATTTTTTTATCTTGTTTTTTCTTTTGTTCTGGTAACAGTTTTTTTATGAAGAAAAGTATGCAAATTTTGGAACCATTTTGAATTTTTTTTGAGAGCTCACTGGGTGTTAATAGGGAACTGAGAATAAAATCCATGTATTTGGTGCTGTATACAGTTTACATATCATTACAATAGTTACAAACTTTCAGGACAAATAGAGCAAACCTAAGCAATGGAAAATCACCCAGGATTACATGGTCGGAAACGCTTTCCTAGATCGGTAGTGACGATATAAAACACAAGAAAGACAAGACACGAACATAGGGAGAAGTATGTTTATTATTCCTAGTACAGCAAAAATGCTGGGAACTTTTTGGTTGGTGTACGTGACGGAAGGCACCATGTAAACTGAAGCATCAGACGGTGCATGTGCAGACGCGGCTTTTGCTGCCGTGCTCGATATGTAGTTTAATTTAGTCTGACGACAAAGTGGTAGAAGGAGGGAACGTTACACGAATGTTGAGTTCGCTGATATGCATCTGGGATACGGAGCCACTGATTGCAATTGATGAGCCTCACAACGCTAACTCAGGAGGTGAACTCCCAGCCACGCTTTCTTTGCACGCTTACACCAGAGATTAACCGACAGTATATCCTTTACATTGAACACACAGGAACGTGAGCGAATCCCTAACAACGAGGAGACCATGCTGGATCTGGTATAGAACAATCCTGGTACCAGTGTGCGGGCTGTCGCCAGTCATGTCGAGATTTCCGTTTTTTTTTAACATTTATAAACCCCGTGCACCACGCAATGTATAACACGAGGGCATACAACACAGACAGAAGAAAGGATTACAACACAAACATCCATGCCTTCTCCAGGATTCGAACCCAGTCCCTACGGCACCGCAGACAGCTTCACTGACCACTATACCGGATGGGCGAGAGATTTCCGTTTGACCGTCTGGCGAATCATGCGTACTAACTAAGTGCATCCCTATCCCCTTTAATTTCCCCTTTAATGTTATTTTTTCTTAGATTTTTGCAGATAATAAACATGTTTCCTTCTCTTATTCTTGTATTGTCTTTCTTGTGTTTTGTGTCGTCACTGCTATGCCAGGAAAGCGTTTTTGAACATGCATTCTTATGGGATATTTCACATTGTCTAGTGGTTACAAAATTTCAAGACAGAAAGAATATACTCTCTCTGTCCTGGAAGTTTGTAACCACTGTTGTGTTGATACACCCCGCATGTAATATATGATAAAGGTAATAAAAAAGTATTCATTTAATTTTTATACTTATCATAAATGTAATCCTAATTGATTCTCATATTCAGTGTGCTATCTTTTATTATCATTCAACGTTATAAATCCTTTTAAATATAGTTTTATTATTATTCAGAATTTCTCATTCTCAGAGATTTACGGAAATAATTTTTAATTATTTAAAATTTACGAAATAATATTCTTTATTAAATATCTCGTAAAGCGTTTTTTCTTCTCTCTCTTGATTGTTCATTTTATCAATCAAATAATCAGTGTCAGTTCAATTGTCAACATAATTAAATTCATACTTTTCAATGATGTTTGAAAATTTAGGAACGTTTCACTCTAGTCTCGCTTTTTGAGTCAATGATTTAAATTAAAAAAAGTATTCATCTGATATTCAAAAGCTATGCATCCAGGGGGTAAGAATTTTGCTGAATCTGTCGCATTTTAATCCGTAATTCTTGCTAAACAGCCCTTTTTTTCTGATGATGGCCATTGTTATTTTCCAAGTCAATGTAAAATTAAGAGCATTTAGGCTATTAAAAGCAATTATGGAGTTAACTTTTATGTGTAAAAAAAATCCCAGGTGGATTTTGCGTAATCTGAGCAAGAATATCCCGCAGAGCTGATGGGCATGAAACTAGAAACACGGGAGGTGCGATAAAAATTTATAAATTGCTCCTGGGACCACAGCACGATAAAATGCCTCAAGCCGTAGTCATCAATAATAACTTTCTTTTCGTACTTCAAACTTTATCTTTTTCTGCGATTTTTTCGGTATTTTTGCCGTCATTTCCTCTCTTTTCTTCCTAAAAACGCTTCAAAATAATAAAAAAAAATTGCAAAAGATGAGTGGGGGAGGGTGGCAGTAATGAAGAATGAGAGAAGGCCGCTATTTGATATCAGAGGCACTCATGAGCCAAAATTCGACGATTTTCATTTTCTTTACTGCCTGATTTATTCCCCCCTTTTTTCTTCTCGTCGGCATGTGTTCGAGTAGGTAGAGTTTGTCGTCGAAATAGATGTCTTTGCGCATCGATGATTTTCAATGATATCTCAAATCTAAATTCTGGTCTGCGGATTTGGGGCGGATAAAAACTAAAAATTATAAAGTGTTATTTCAGATTTATGGGTTTATTTCTACGTTTTGAATTCTTTATATCTAAAGTATATTCCTTCACTCTTTTTCTGCCACTATTCAGGTAATCTAAAGTGGTATCGTTTTATTTTCTAGTTCAGAGGTTTTCAACCTTATAACTTTTGAAATACACAGCAGGAAGCAGTTTGAGGCCAGGAGACATCTTTTCTGTTCTTTAACGATTAAAGTTCAGAAGCAATTTATCATTTTTAGAAACTGGGACAAACTATATTTTTAACAAAATATAACAAGTTATATTTTGAAGGAACGGAATGTATATTTTAAGTTGGGAAAAACTGTGGAATAATGTTTCAGACTATAATGGTGTAACGACGAAATAATATTAAATTACGGTTAAAAGGTTGGGAGTATCAGCACAATTTGAATTAAATATGATTTAAAGGCGAAGATTAAGCGTTCTAACACCAACACTCGTATTAAATAGCATTTTTTAATATGGAAACTTTGTGAATATTTTAGAAATCTTTTCGTTGTCTTTGGAAAATGAGCTTACTTTTGATATTTTATGTTTTAATTGATTCAAAAATATGGGTGAGCAAAAATTATTAGAATAATGAATCCTGGAATGTCGAATCATGGAGAGTGTTAAAGATACATCTTTGAATGGAATTTTGAAACACGGTCAAGGCCATCCGATCTTAATCCATGTATTTCTGTCTATTAGGGGAGATACCTGATATCTAATGTTAAAGCAAAAAAATCCACCAACTTTGATGTAAAAGAAGGTATGACAAGTGGCATTCAACTGATTTCTCTTCATATGATACTTGCTGCAGTATTATTTGGATCTGTGATACGTGAAGTTTCATCGTGTGTGAAGGAAGGACTTCAGAAAATTTATAAAAAATGAACTCGGTTACTTTGCTGTTGTTTTTCTCTTTTTTTTCTTACTTTCTGCCTAACACCCTCCTTTTACAAGCCACAAATACCGTTTAAACTCATTTTAAATTTCTTGTTGCGAAGCTCACTTTTAACAACAAAACGTAGCTGTAGCTGTCGAAAATTTTGACATTTTGCCTCTGTAACCGCAACTATGAAAGCTCAATTATTATTTTTCACAACATTCAGAGTGTATAACTTACAATACTTTATTCAAAATTTTATTCCGTTACCTTGAATAAAATGCATGGTAGGAATTCTGTGTATCTACAAATTTTTTTCATAATAACCCTATATATTTAAAGCTAACAGAGATAAAATTTCTCGAATTTTCATAAAGTTCTCTCTCTCTTTAGGTATGAATATTTTTGAAAATGAATGTATTTATTTCTTGTAGTAGCATCATGCAGAATAAAAGTACATCAAAACGCACTTCCTTAACAAAACCACGAATTACAGCATTTTCTATATTTAGAATATAATTAGTTTAAGTACATAATTCAGTAATTTAAGTAAGTAATAAAAATGAGAATAAGAAGTTCCATTTAAAAGTTAGGCAATATTTTTATTATTTTATGTATAAAATCCTTATTTATGTACCTATGTTTCAAATTCTATTATACAATCACAGAGTTATGATTTCAAAATTATATATTGAAGTTATTATAGTAATTGAGATATTAATTCTTCTGAGAAAAATGAAATTTGAGTTTCGAAATTTCGTGGTGAGTCTTGTTTCTTATTTCTATGAAGCACAAAAAACTATTTTATGTGGTCTTAACAATACCATTTTATTCCTAGTAAACTTCTGCTTCAGAACCAACAAATAAGAAACAAAATCAATATTTTGATGTTCGGAAGATATATCCTTGTCTTAATAACTGTAGTTCATTTATCTTTTGAATTCAAAGAAATATTTTTCTACTTCTCTTTTGATTCATGGCAGAATATTTATTCTTTTTATATATTCTTTGGTAAATAAATATATATAATACTTTAAAGTGAACGAACAATACATTTTAGGTTGTCTTGAGGAAGGATTTTTTGTCCATTTACTTAATTTCTCATGAATATAATTAATTGTCACATAGAATTGTGAGTAATTAATCTCTAGAAACTGGTGATAATTGTAAGTTAATATTTACCAAAGCAAAGGGAAAAGAATTCTGTAATGGACTTATTAGATTAGACCTTCGTTTCCTTGAATTTCAATCTCTGAGAAGCAATGCTCCTTATGTAAATAATTAAGTTACTGTAAATATCAATTGACAACACATACATAATCTTTTAATTCCTATATATGTATACTGCTGTTTATAAAAAAATGCAACACCATGAAGGAATCATCAAAATTAAATGAAAATGAAATTTAATGCACAAACAACTTGTATTTATACAAATAAATAATGAAATTTTCAAAACAAAAAAAATATTAAATGTCTGAAATCAGTATTTGGTGTAGCCACCACGTGCTGCAATAAGTACTGCTATACGACGTGGCATGGAGTCCAATAGATTTTGAATGTCTGCTTGTGGAAGAGAATTCCATATTACTTGCATGTGCAGCAAAAGTTCTTTTTTTGAAGCTACAGGACGCTGATCACGAGCGAGACGCCGATCAACCAAATCCCACACATAATCAATAGGTGACACATCCGGCGAATAAGCAGGCCAAGGAAGAAGTTGCATGTGTTGGGCTGAACAGAAGTCTCGGGCAGTCTTTGCAATATGCGGGCATGTATTATCCTGCTGAAAGATAGCTCCAGGGATGCCTTTGAAGGAAGGGAAAGACTTCGCGCGGGATGCCGAACTTCATGGACGTACCTGTTGCTATTCAGATTACCCTCAATTCGTAGCAAATTGGAACGTCCATGATACGAAATCGCACCCCAAACCATAACTCTGGGTGTTAGGCCACTTTGTCGTTCGGTGACGCACTGTAGAAGGCAGCGTTCATCGGCATAGCGTCTAACACGAATGCGGCCATCATGGTTCCACAAATTGAAGTGTGATTCATCTGAAAAAACAACTTGGTGCCGATCAGCTTACCAGGCTCTGTGCTCATGAGCCCAATACAAACGCAACCATCGATGGTTTGCCATGAGGGGGATCCTGTATAAAGGCGCCCTTGCACGCAATCTACGGTGTATTATACGTTGACGAATTGACGAAGCCGACATTAGTATACCTGTAGCAGTAGACCAACGTGCTGCCAACTACCTGAAGGAAGCTGTACGGTCATTCACGGTCAAAGAGGAGCAAATGTTGATCGTCGCGCTCTGACACCTCCTTCCGTCGTCCACTGCCAATTTTTCGAGTTGTTCGGTGCTCGTCGGTCCACTGCTCCCAAACTCGCATCACTGTGGAACTGTTCTGCTGCACACGAGCTCCTACTGCACGATAGGAAAATTCTCTTTCTCGATGGCCGATAATCCTCCCCCGTTCAATCTCCGTAAGTTGTTGGAACTTCTCCTTATTTCGTCGTGGAGGCATACTTAAGTCTCACGAAACGTTCGCCACTAATAAATAATCCTTAACTATTATCAACTTCCCGCTAGAGACCTCTATTTATACGCTTTCAGCATCAGTTTAGAGGGCGCTGCAAACGCCACGCATGTGCACTGACTCTGAAACTTTACTATTTTACGTAACATCCTATAATTGATATTTGCTGCAAAGTTCATTTAATTCTAATGATTCCTTCATGGTGTTGAATTTTTTACAAACATCAGTGTATACAGGGTGTCCAGCCTTAATGTGACCCAAGAGCTAATTCCCGAACCGTTCGGTTTAGATATGCACTTCCAATTTGAAAAATGTTTTAAAACAGGTAAGGAATTTTTTTACGTACTTTTCGAACCAAAAAACCCATTTAGAAAAAAATTACAAAAATTAATTTTTTATACGGTCCTTAGGTCCTACCACTTATATTTAGAAGAACATGCAGTACACACAAAATAAAGTAAACACAAAAAGTTTCATTTTATTACGATAAAAACTGGCCGAGTTATGGAACTTTGAAAATCATACTTTACATGCATTTCCTCGGCTAATTTCAAGAAGCTAGTAAGGGGCCGTCTCCAAAGTGAAATTAGTTGGAACTCTGCTAGGAAAATTTCGCTCTTGCACGTCTCTCTTATGTAAATCGTTTTTAAATTTAAAAGCATACGTTAATAATACAATAATTGAGTACTTAAGAAATAAAATTTATTCTGTGTACGTGTAAAACATAGAAAAAATAAAATATTTTGGACGAAGAAAACATTTCAAAAGCAGTTAAAAAAATAGACTTATATGCTGCGGCTTCAGTCTGATTCTGCTTTTTTTCTAATCATGACAAACGTTAAAAATCTGTTGTGTAGTCGTTTGCAATTGCATACAGTCGTATTCTAATATTACGAATTCTAGTAGGGGAAAACGAGATGTATTCAAATGAAGAAACTGCGAAATGGTACTGTTTTATGGGCAGTGTAATCGAAATAAGAGAGAGGCAGCAAGACTTTATGCCATTAAATTTCCCACTCGAAGACATCTATCTTATCGCACAATTGTCCGTGCTGTTCAACGCTTGTACAAAACTGGGAGTTGCAATAGACGTATACCCTGTCTCGTGCCTTCAACATTATTTAAGTTAATTTGGTCATTCTGATATAATAAAGCCCCTGATTCATGATTGGCGCATCATTCCACATTATGCTATAATTTGAACGGCAAATCCTGTATTATTTTGCTGCTATTTGTTAAAACAAAGTCTTTTAATCTTTTCGGTACAAGTTGTATTTCTTTAATTTAATTTTTATTGTTTGCCATACAGCAATACAAATTGTCAATCTATGATGTTTACCACGATATTTTAATTTTTCTATGATGTTTTATTTTGTGCTCTTTCTGTAGATAGTGAATTACTGCTTTCTAAACTCAATTTATATACGTCCCCCTTTTCTGAGCAACTCCGATGCTTCAGATTTATGTAGGCCTAACTCGGCCAGTTTTTATCGTAATAAAATGAAACATTTTGTGTTTACTTTGTTTTTGTGTACTGCATCTTTTCCTAAATACAAGTGATAGGACCGGGGGACCGTATAAAAATTTAATTTTTGTAATTTTTTTGTAAATTGGTCTTTTTTGGTTCGAAAAGCACGTAAAAACATTCCTTACCTTTTTAAAAACATTTTTTAAATTGGAAGTGCATATCTAAACCGAACGGTTCGGGAATTAGCTATTGGGTCACATTAAGGCTTTACACCCTGTATATCTTGTTCAAATTTTCAATCCTTCGTAAAATACTGTCTATTCATCTATTAATTTTCAAGTACATTTTTTTTTAAACTTGTAGTGGAGGGCACTTTTGATGTTAATACAGTTTTTTTCAATTATTATTTCCCTAGTTAAACTTAATTAATGAATAAAGAGTAACACAAAAATAATAATCCAACACCATATAAAAAGAAAATCACCCGTTGTGTCCCTGTAGCGCAATGGATAGCTTGTTGGACCTCTAATCCAGAGGTCGTGGGTTCGATTCCTACCTGGGATGGCTTTATTTCTGAGAATGTGATTTATGAATGAATAAATAGTAACGAACGAAAATAATACTTCAACATTATATAGAGAAAGGAAAATTGCTTTCTATTTTGTCACTTAATATTGTGATTCTGTCATACGTGTATACATATTTATATTAATTGTAATTATTTAAAAAAGTAACTATAAAATAAAATTTTTCTTTGTTGACCTGAGTAGGAATTAACTTAAATTTTTTTTTCATATTACTTGTTCTGATAACTTCATCAATCCGCTCTCATTAAGTTTCTGGTCCTTATCAACAAAAAACTCGACAAAGTGGGATTTGAGGTCATCGTTATTATTAAAATTTTTACCATTTAAAAAGTTTTGTAGAATTCAAAATAATGATAATTAGATGGTGTAAGGTTGGGACTGTATGGAGTATGTGAAATCACCTCCCATCAAAGTTCCAATAATTTAGTAGGCCTTTCTTAAGAATATGTTAAAGATGCTTCAAGTTTGAACCATGGTCATTTTCGATATGTTATTGTAGACGATCTATTTTTTATCTCCGACCTTGCACCTTTGGATTGTCATTTATATCGAAGTTTACGAAACTTTTTAAACGGTAAAAATTTCAGTGATAAGGATGACCCTAATTGCACTTGGTTTTACCAGAAGTTCTATGATCTCGGAATTAGGGAGTTACTAGAAATATGTGTGGCAACAGGTAATCAAACGGAATAATGGAAGATATTTGACTGATTAAAGCTTATTTTTAGTATAGAGAAGTTTCACACGAAAAAATTAAATTACTTTCTTTATAATAAAATAAATTAGAATATTAGTAGTTATAATATCATATTTTAAGTATCATAGTTTTGATATTCGTATATTTTAT
Source organism: Trichonephila clavata (assembly GCA_019973975.1). Taxonomy (NCBI): domain Eukaryota; kingdom Metazoa; phylum Arthropoda; class Arachnida; order Araneae; family Nephilidae; genus Trichonephila; species Trichonephila clavata. Next base: position 13,007 of record BMAO01026825.1, on the reverse strand, counting down.
TGATAGTGACAAACGTAGACCATATATGATTGAAAACAAAAAAAATTGAATCTATTCTCTTAAGTACAACGACTAACATTCACTTAAAAAAGGTTTATATTACAAAGTTTGTTTCCTTTCAAAAGAAATTTACTGAAATAATTTTTATTTCTTCTACTAAAAGAATTTTGCAACAGTCCAAAAAGAAGAATAACGATAAGAAAGCTTTTGAAATTCAAGAAATTGTTTTTCCTAGAAGCTGAAAACCCAACTGTATTAAAACTCTTATTTTTATACCTGTTTTTTTTCTACGAAAGAAATAAATAGAGAAGATCGTTAAGGCTTATACACAAATATACATAGAAAAATAGACCCGTCCCCAACTCTGTTCCATTTCCAACAACCTCTCAAAAGGACTTTCAGCTCGACGGATACTTAGAGTGCTGCCATGTTGTGTGTATGGGCACTAAGAATTTACAAACATCCATGCCTTCTCCAGGATTCAAGCTCGGACCTCACGGCACAACAATCAGCGTCACTAACTACTAATCCGTCTGAGTAAATTCCTGCTTTCCTTAATTTTGAAGAATGCTATTTCTGACAGAAAACAAATATTTCCAAGTTTTTTTTATTTGAGTAAGAATTTTTTTTTATAATTATATATCCTGCAATGCAGGAATAGGCAATCTATGATACTCCACGTAAACAGGACTCCACACAATCCTACTAGGACTCATTATTTTCAGTCCTTACTTGTGTTTTCCTCTGTTTCAACAAGAACTTTATTTTGATACAATATGACAGTAACTACGAAGTCTATGACTTGTGTATAACACAGTTGATAAATTATTGTAGATATTTGGCCCAAAAATTTCTTTACAGCAGTGTCATTATTTGTTGATGCGGCTGTATAAGTTACTAGATCTACAAAAGAAAAATTTTCAGCTTCTAGGAAATCATTTTTAACGTTGTCTTTTCATCACAAAACATATGCTATCTGAACTAATCCTGAATAGAAATCTTTTTCAAGAGGGCGTGTGTTTTGATATTCCTATACCAGTAATTTATTTCACTAGTCCATTCATTTAGCATTATAGAAATATTTTTTACCATTATTCTTTATTAATATAGTTCATTTGTAGTTCATTTTGATAGTTTCATAAAATGAACAGATAAATGGATAGATAGATTCGAGAGTTGTTTTATGGTGAGGAATAGCCTCGTTGTTGTATTGACTCTCATATGAACGAGCTTCGTGTAATGCTTTTAATGATTTATCCATCAAAAGCAGCAAAGTCTTAACCCAATTTCGTCTAAAATACTCCTCTTTTTGTGAACTGAGGAAAGCCTCAAACTAATTTTTTGCCCGTTAATTTTCGTGGGCTTTTTTAAATGATTGTGGAGGTTTCTGATTATTTATCCTTTGAAGATTAACATTTTGTAACAGTAATTACAACACGCCTTGTCTTTTTTGACCCTTTTGAAATAATTCCAATCATCTGATGATTTAGTATAAATAATTACTAAATAATGATACTTCAAAGAATTATATTTTTAACGGTTTATAAATTACAATAATATCAGATGAATAAACACTACAGTCTGTGCCAGGAAATAACAAGCAGCGAAATTCGTTCTGTACTTCATCTAAATAATCTCAACACACGTTTTCTTAAGTAGCCACATTTTTTAAGCACTTTTTTTTAAGAAGAAAAAAAAAGTAAGTTACACATTTCTGAAGTCTGATAAAGACTGGCCCTCTGGAAGACCACCGCACTCATTGACTGAACAGCGTACAATACACTTATATAGGGGGAGCCAAAAGTCTTTTGTCCTGATTATAAATATTTATTGTGCTCAAACTATTATAATTAGGCATATGTTTGTTTGGATATATTTTAAATACTGTTATATGAATTGTATTATGAGACCATTTACTTTGGTAAATTTCAACGTGTGCCCCCTTAGTAGCTCGGAAAATCTGTAAGCGGTATTCTAGTTCCCGCCAAATGTTCCTTAACATGCCTTGCACTTTATAAGCATTTTATGAAGAATTTTATCAAACTTGTTTGCGATATTCAAAGTTCACGTGATGCTTCACAAGTTGATTTAGTACTCCATTGAAACGATTATCGAACGTATTCAAAAGTTTCTTCACTCACACTAGATCTGTCACTTCTAGGAAGTTCCTAAACGCTGCTTATTTTTTTAGAGTTTCATAGCATCTCTTTATTAATTTTGCACTAGAAAGTCTGCTTCCGTAACAACGTCCAAATACGCGCTGAACATTAATGGGCGTTTCTCTTAAATCGATGCCATTTTGGAAAAAAATGTCACTCTTGAAGAAGCGTTCGTGCCATGTACTGCAAAACACCCTACTTAAACTGACTTATCCAATAATACAACAGTTACATTATTATATTAAATGGTTGTTTTGTAATGAATTTTTATAATCAGGGCAAGACTTTTGGATCACCCTGTATGTCTATTCAGCATATCACGCGCTATTCAGCAGTCGCCCTTCACTCTAGAAACTGACAGCTTTTTTTCTGACCTGTCCCAGGTATACACAAGATGCTTACTTTTTACTTACATTGAAAGCATTATAGCGGATTAATCTTTTAAGTGCCGATGGCATGTTTACATGTCCTGATGAGCTGGTGCCTTTTAGTGCCCCGGGCTTGTATACCCGTCCTTCCAAAACAGAAGTTTTTGCATTGGGCTGCTCTGTTTAAAACTAGTCCCCTGGCTTTGGAATACAATATCATGACATTAACAGTGCTTCTAAAGAATTTACTTGTTTCGGAGAAGAGGCGAGGAAGGAATTTGAAAGGATATATTCCACGAACGATGAAATTCAGAGCTAATAAGCTTTTCTTGATTTTTCGTTTGAGTGTGCTCTTGTCTATTCTTTATATGCTGTCATTTTTGTTTACCATGTGTACTAGGAGTACACATGGTAAATGAACATGTACAACTTCGTTCACCATGTGTAATTTTTTGTAAGAACGTATTGAATGTGATACTGGTTTATGATTCAAACATGCTTCAGGATATATCACAGAACAGTTAAGTTATAATTTATTTTTCATTATATTGTAACTCTAGAGATTAAATTTTTAATTTTAATTTTATTATTTTACCCTTTTCTTTTCTTTCTTTTTTAAAAATAAAGTAAACAATTTTTAGGTCGAAAAACACGCCTTTTCTCCCCCCCCCCAATAAACAGCGTAACAACGTGAGTCGGTTGGGAAAAACGGTGGCACTGGGGGCTGAGGAGTGAATTTTGTAACATTTCCTCGGCAGTTAAGGGGTTAATATATATATGTCATGTATGCCATCCATTTGGTATAGTGGTTAGCGACTCTGTCTTCTGTGACGTAGGACCTGGGTTCGAATTCAAAAGGAGGCATGGATGTTTGTAAATGGATAGTGCCCCTGACTGGAGGCCCCCCAGGGTGTACTCTCTCAAAATTGGGATGGAAACTAGCTAAACCGTACTGTAACCTGCATGGTGCTCAAGGCTACGGCTAAGGACAGGTAAGCAACTAGACATTTGCCATGATGAATTTGGTGGCCGCGATCTAGCACAAGCCGATTAAGTGGTATTAGTAACAACAACAACGTTATGTATAAATATAAAACCAGTTTGTTACGGGTCTATTCGGATTTTTCTCACTAACAATCCTCTTGAGGAAAAATGGGTCTTTAAAATTTAATTTACTGAAAGCCGTCCTTCGCACAAGATGTGAGTATATAAATTAAGACTTTTATATAAAGATTAAACTTTCGAGTTGGAAAATGATAGGTTGGAGAGAGGATAGACTGCTACGGCTAGCAGTAATTGGTTAAACGTGAAGTGAGGCATGAATATACTTAGTAGCTGATTATTATAATATTTAAGTTGACGATTTGTCAATTAGGATTCAAATTAGATTAGATTGCTATCAATTAGAAGGTATTACGTAGACGTAAGTAATTTGTTTATTTAAAGTCCTCTCTTATCTCATCTGCCTCATTATTGTTTTCCATATTTGGTATCTTTCGGAGTATCTCTTCAGTTTGGTTAGTAGAATTTGTCTTATTGTTCGTATCAGAGAATAAATTGAAGGTATATTGACTATGGCTAATCTTCCTTTCGACCCTTCCACACTAAGGGATGAGATAACTCATCCCTCACAAGTTCTTTTTAAAATGAAAACTGGTTTTTTTAAAAAAAATTTGGACAACAACTGGTAAAAACAACTGGTTTCTTTTTTTAAAAAAAGAGAAATCCTAATCGTCGCCCATGGCATTTGTGCAGTTTCAAAAAGCACAACGTTAATAAACAATCAATCATTCTACGGATAAAATCCTAGAAAATCCTTCCCTACTCCCATATTCAATTACAAAACATAACTATTCCATCAGACCGTATTAAAAGTTCGAGTTTCCAATTCATAGAATCATTACGCGAAACGAAGCTATTTATTATTTCAAAAACTATTGTAAGACTGGGTTCACAATCAGTACACATGTCATTATAAGACAAAGATATCTTCTTCCAAAGTTTTAATGAAAATAAATTCCCTAATTGCTAAAAGAAGCGACATTGTAATTACTTTTTGCGTCAAAGAGATGTATATGCTCACAGAAACACTCGTTTTTTCGACTAGATACTTTCAAGCAAAATGAGCAAAGCCATCTTCTAATGAATATATCCAGAGGGTTGAAAAAAGTTATTTTTTACGTTATATCTGAATGAAAAGTAAGCTTTGTAATTAATTATTTCAAACCATTGCTCAGAGGAACAAAAGATTGCACAGTCATTATGATTCCTACGATTTGAGTTGATTTTTCTCTATTATGACTGTAACAAAAGTGTTCTTTTGTGCCATATGCTGTTGTTAGTGGCAGAAACTGTTGTGCATCATATATCAAGTATAAATATTAATTGGGCTTACAGGATTTTGTCTCTTGTTATTATTCATAAATAAGCAACAAGGGTTATTTATAAAGCAGACTTTTTAAAACTAAAGGACTTCAATAAACGAAAAAAAATCCTTAGTGACCCATGTCTGTCAAAGTATAGCAGGAGCTTTTGAAACATTTTGAGCAAGTGCTGTGATTTGGACAAAGTAATTTTATCGGCATTGAAAAATTTCATTCCAATCTCATGGGAAAACATTTTCTGTACCTCATTCAATTTAAAGCATTTCTGGTTGTCATTTCCCTCATAGATTGTGATAAATGGAAAAAACTAATAATAAAACTAAAAGAGGAAAAAAAAAAAAACATCACCCACTTCAATTAGTTCAAATGTAAGTGTTTTTGAAAAGAAACAAATTCTTGGGAACTCTTGTTTGTTATCAATAAAACAACTTCAATAATAAATGAAAGTATTTCGAGGATAAATAAAGTTGAGTTTTCTTAATTAAAAAGTGTTTTTTTTCGTTAATTTTTTAGTTATAAAAAAGTTATCCTTTATATGAAAATATGCAACAAAAGCTTGCATGTGTTAGAGAAATGATGTTTCTGGTGTTTATATTCCATGAATAATAAATAATCATTGCATATTATCTAAAACTCCTTCTTTTTAGGTAAATAGAATCTTTGTTCCCAACCTCATTAAGGACACCTCTGTGAAATATTTTTAAGAACTAGATAAATTGATTCTAACAGATAGCAAAGGGAAAATATTAAATCTTTTTAAATGATCACCTTGTTACTGTTTCTGCGTATTTTTTTAGACAAAAGGGAAGGACTAATCTCGAGAAACAATTTTTTAATAGCTACATACTCCTCTGATACTAATTTAGAATAGAATCTTCGATGACACAGTTTTTAATTAAATATTTATACTCTCTGCTTTTCCGTGCTAGGACTACAATTAATTCTTCATTTCTAGCTGTAATTATTAATCTCCTAATGCGAAACACTTTGTTTCTTAAAAGAACTTTGTTTATTTAATTTTATTTTAATGCATTTGTTTGATTTTTAAAATCCCCTCCATTTATCACCAATTAATTAACGAGAATTACGTAACATTTTCCTTTCTTTTAAAAAAATTCACGTATGTGTGAGTTTTCTGTAGTAATGATTAAAGAATATCGGAAAATTCTTTCTTTAACAAATATTTAAATTAATCATATTTTACACAATTTGTTTCCTTAGCTCAAAACTCAAGATCTTTAATTTAAAGAACATAAGCAAATTTAATTGGATTTGCAATCGATGTTTCAGTAAAAATAATTAATGATGAATACATTAAATCTGCATTGAAAATTTTACGCAAACTTTAAAATAATTCTTTTTAAATATACTCATGCGTAGAGAATTAAAAAAATGTTTGAATCCCTTAGAAATCTAATGATTAAAGCAAATCTTTATAGCTTGAAAAATGTTTGCCAGGTTTCTAAGATTTTTTTCATAATACAACGCAATAACAACCTCATAATTTTATAAGAAAACTCCATAGACTGTTTAGGAATAGCTGTATTTAATGTGCAGTGTATAATAAGTTATAAAACTAAATTTATCTTATTGTCTTATTCTCTAACTACCTAATTGGTTTGGTTTTGTGATCAGTTATATACAAAGAATGTAGGGAAAAAAGAGTTCTCTATGAAATCTTCATTCACTGTTATAGTACTGCACATGCTAATCATTGAAAAAATAAACAAATATCACCCTGTTACAAAATACTCTTTTCTGGTGTTTAAGAATACTTTTTACTTTATTTCAAATACTAAACTGCATTAACTAGGAAGACTACATGTTACGGCATTGCTACTATTTGACCATAAGAGTGACAATATTTCTACAAATTTTGCTCATAAATATTGTAACATCACCAAATGCTAATTTAAAAATAGTTTTAAACTATAATTAAAAGAAAATAAAAGTTCTAGGACCCTTTACCCCCCTTTAACTTTCCTTTTCTTCATTTTCTTACTTTTATTTCTCTTTTATTACTCAGGCTGTACTGTAATTTGACTTTATTTTGCATGACTGAATGCATTCCAATTATTTAGATACTGAACCCATCGTAAAATACGGGGATTTAGCATTTTAACTTGCATTTTATATATAAATATTACTATTCTATTCTAAATATTTGAAAATGATGTTTTAAAAACAACAGCAAACAACGATTTATTTTACCAATCAAAATTTAAATGGAGTTTAAATGTATCTCAAATATTTTACCATGAACATTTTTTTTATCATAATTATAATTTGAAAAAACTTTGCTTTCAATAGCAATAAGAAGAGGGTGATCTCTGAAACATTAATCAGAAAATGATTATGTTGCTATATCATTTAAAATTGGAAACATAGAATTTTTAACTGAATATATTTTCATACCACTAACAAATAAGTTGAAAAGCATTAGATGATGATATTTGTGCTTCCAACTAAAAATTCTCTTGAATCCAAATGTACTCATAACTTTCAGATACGTATATTTTTATGAGTCGAGAGAGGAGAGGATTAAATTGGGTAACTTTAAAGCTTTGCTTCAGAAATATTTCAGCATCATCATACAAAGATATGAGGCTCGAACATCGACCGGAAAGTGATAACGCAACCATATTACATTCCGCTCCACTAATTTCCTTTCATGGGCCTATCAAATCGTTGTCAAGAATATCACGGAACCGACCAATTTTTAGGATAAAATGCTGTAAAATAGCAGTATAGAAGATCTAAAAGCAATTATGTGATTCAAAATGCTTGAAAGAGTTTGAATTTTAAGACACCAAATATCGTACCAAGTATAGGGTAGTGAATAAGGTAATTTACGTCATATCTGTAATAGGGGGATAGACTTTTGAGAACTGAATGTACTCATAAAGTTATCGTGATACAGCATAACTACTGATTTGAAATATTCATGCAAAAATAAAATGTCCAATGTTTTTTAAAAGTTGGTTTTCACTAAAATAACGCACATAAGCTATTTTAAACACATTCTGAAACGTACTAAAATATATTTTAACTTAATCCTTACACAACTTTTTTTTAATAAACTTTATTAATTTTAAAAATGCTTTTTTTGTGTGTGCATATTTTCGAAATATGCTGAATATTTCACATAAAAAAAGGCGTGTTTATTAAAAATTTACAAATAAAGTCAATCTTGTTTCGCCACGCGTTACCCACTGCAATGTACATATAAACACTTCAAGGTACTCTGTACATTTGTTATAAACAGTCTCCCGACATGCACTTTCAGGGGCTTTCTCTTGACGCACCAACAGCCCACTCTTGATTGAAGACGAAACTTTCAATAACACTGACATTATCAGTAATTTGATAGATTATAAGACGGAGAAGAAGAACCGGATTATTTGAGAGTGGATAAAATACATATGCAGGGATATAGCTTTCCAATAAATTTGAAAAACATTTTCTTAAAATAGATACCCATTCCGAAAGGAGTATGAAATATCAAAAAGAGCTTCATGCATATCTGGTTATCGTGACATTTACAAGCTACTGACTAACCGACCATCGTCACAAAAACTTATCTCTCACTTTATGGTACCAAAAAATAAATCAATTGAAATTGTATCTTCAAGTGACGAAAGCGATTTTGAACTTATTCATCACAGGAAGATGAGCACTTTGGATTACATAAAGTAGTAGTGAATTATGTATGTGCATTTTGAAAACTTCTCCATGTGTGTGTATACGATGTGAAACCAAACGTTTTTAAAATGTTTCCATGTGTAATTTAATTATTTATTTTGTTATGGAAGTATTTTCGTATAAATTTCATAAATAATTTGCGTATTTTCTAAGTGCGACTTTTTTATGCGGTGCCTAGCCACCGCATGAGAAAATTTTTCTGTGGTATTTCAACAAAGTTGTTTGTTACATGTAAGAATATATTTAATTTTCGAATATTTTTTTTGTGCGGTTATTTTTATGCGGTCCCTTTCTAACGCACAAAAACAGTTTTTACTGTATTTATAATTAACATGAAAAGAATAAAACATTTATTTGAAAAGTGATCGTTTGACCACTATTGGTAGAATTAAGTATAAATAAAATATTGGTAGGTTTAGTGTTAACAAAAATTAAATTTTATTTCTCTCTCGCATTAGTATTTATTTCAACAACACACATATACTTGTAAACATTTACAAGGATAAATTTATGTTCGGCCGCGAGAGCCATGTTGTTATGGTCGTGACTGGCATCATTTCCGTCAATTTGTAGTTCGAGTCCTGGTACCACTAAAGAACCGCCTCGCTGATGTACGTTAAAAATGTCGAAACCCAAATTTCTTACGTTGGTGTGTTATGGAAGTTTAGAGAGTGAGTTTCCAGTTCCAATGTCATACTCGTCACTTGAACGTGACTCAAAATTATAAAGTTCGTCATCAATAGCCCGGATTCTCCGTCCTTTGAGTTGTAACGATTAACATTAAACTTAATATAAACAGATAATGCAACATCTGTGTTGTATTACTTAAAAATTCTAACAATTATATATATATATATATAATATATATATATAATATATATATATATATATAATTTAGCTTTTGTTATTCAATAAAGAATAAACTTTCTTATTTCGAATTTTACGATATTTTCTGGATTAAAGTTCATATAACAATAATTTTTTCAAATGATACTGCAAATTATTATGTAAGATTGCGTAGGTGGGTGTTTACGCCTCTAACTGATATACGATTAAAATAGTTAAGAATAAACTAATTCAGAACTGGGAGCACTGGTGGTCAAACTGTAATACTAGCTTACGGGTATTCCCCAAACCTAACGGGGAAAACCCTCATTCTTGCTACGTTACATAATTCCTAGCTAACCATGGCACATATATGATTATTTCTTATTTATATCGTTTTAAATAAGAAGAACTATCCACAATTGCCTTTGTAGTTCCGTCGGGTGAGAGAGAGTTATATTAACGTCACACTATAAAGCAACAAGAGGGCTATTGGTGACGGACCCCTTAATTTTGAGCCTCGGTCATGTGACTGGAACACCTGAACTGTCACCCATTTCGAAACTACCACACCACGCCAACGGGAGGATTTTGAGCTCGACAAATTTAGCATGTATCATCCCCTTCAGTAGCTCTTGTACACTGACCTGCGACAAGTTCATGACTCTAGCCACCAAGCTACTGCGGTCACTGTGGTTCTGTCAGCAGACGATTATCAGAACTTGTTCTCATGACCCTTAATTTAAGAAAAAATATGATTTATAATTCCTCCATCTGAAAAGCTTAAAAATCAAGGTTTTGCTCTGTCATTAATATTCCTTCTCTTCATTATAAATTAAAGTCATGTTTTAGGACTCATTTCCAATGAGAGACTAAATGAGAAGGGGTTTTTAATTGCTGTATTATATAATTCCAGTCCCTTAGATACATTTAATATTTTTAAGTAATTATGACGGGGCTATTCGCGAGATTTCCGAATTAATCCCCTTGGGAAACTTTGGGGCTAGCATTTATACTATTTCACTGCCTTTTCAGGAAAAACACGAGATAGTTATATGTTAATTAGTTCGACTACATAAAGTCTATATATAGGTTTTGTAAATGTAAGAGAAGGAGTTGCCAATAGCGGAGAATTACTTCATGAACTTAGCGCGCGTTTCATAAGTATACATTATAAGCAGGGCTTCGAACCGGAACTGAACCGAAAACCGGAAAAAACCGTTATTTTGGTCGGAACGAAAACCGGAACTGAACCGAAAAAAATATCGGTTTATTTCGGTTCGATATATCTTTCAGTCATTTTGTTACTGTTACCAACTTATCAATATTTTCTAATTTAACGTCAACTTTATAATTATCATTACATGTATACTGCTTCTCGATTTCCTATTTTGATATTCACTAGTACCTTAGTGAATAGATATACACTAGTATCACTATTCACTTGTTGATACCCTACAACCCCTAACGGAAGCAACTTTGAAACTACAAAGTGAAGAATTAACTTTAAGCGATTTTTACGGAATTTGGACACATTGCAAAATAAAGTTACGAAATTTAAAAAATTTCTTTGCAGATATTTTATATAATCAGTTATCTAATAGGGAAGCATTGTTAATAGAAATTGATAGTTTAGTAGGAGCAGTTTATTTGGACCCGCGTTATCAAATTTTGCTTTCCACGTCACAAAAGGTACAGGCTGTGCAACATTTAAAGAATATTTGGAACAAATTACAATTTTTTGAAAAGTCCATTTCAATAGTAAACGAGGAAACAAAATCTTCTACTGAAAGCGATGAAAATGAAGACGATTTAGAGACTTTTTTAAAAAGTAAAGAATTGGCAGTAATAAAAACACATAGAACCTCTATTTCTACCGAGATTGACATTGAATTCATTTTAAATAATTTTGACAATGTACGAAGGCTTGATATAAAGCATAATATTTTAGATTTCTGGGAAGAGAATAAAATTACATATCCGCACTTGTATAAGATTGCAATGGTGGTTTTGGCAGCTCCAGCTACACAAGTTAGTGTTGAAGGAGCGTTTTCAGGTTTGAAATTTATTCTCCGAGACAACAGAAGTAATCTCAGTGAAACCACGTTAGAAGATATATTAATAATTAGAGGCAATTTTCATATGTTAAATAAATAATATATTTTTTACATAATTATTGCAAGGCCAAGTGCACGATGTGAGAGTCAAACGACGAATGTGGGTAATCATGAACCTAGTTGTCAAATGCGATTTTGATAATGGATAACAATGCCAATGCTCGCCGTCCTCTGCTCACCGCTCTTATCGTACCTGCTGTTTGTATCAATTCACATAGTGTACCAATTAAAAAAAGAATAAAATCTTCTAAATTTTGATAGAATTACATTTTTTGTTTATGATAGAATTATATTTTTAGTACAAATAAGAATATACATAAAATGAAATTATTCATTTGGAACTGAAACGAAAACAGTTATTTTTGGCGGAGCGAAAACCGGAACTGAACCGATATTAATTTCTTAGTTGAACCGGAACGAAAACCGGAACAAAAAAAATTACGGTTCGAAGCCCTGATTATAAGAATAAATTGTTAGATTGAGAATTGAGGATAGTAGATTCAGTACCGACCTGAGGTCAGTTTGTGATAGTTCTCCTTGTCCATTCTGGTAGTCGGGTTTACTTAGAATTGAGTATTAGGATTAATCGAGGTTTTAGGGAATCACTACTAGGTTTCTACTTATAGTTAAACTTGTGATTGTTTAAGTGTTTGTCAGTCTTGAATAAATATATTTGTTATTATGGCGTTTGTTGGTGATGATATGTTTCCTCCCACACTTAGAGACGCGCCGGGCAGAGTGAGCGGGGTCCGAGGAAGGACTCCGCCTCCACATAATTGTACTGCATCTCTTAAGTCTTGGATTGTGTATCCGTGAAGTACTTATTATAATTACAGTTTGATCTCATTAACTCACAGAAGACAGTGTCTATAATTACTAATCACGAATTAAGTGAACTATAACTTTCAGTGTGTATATAATTTGAGTGGTAACGTAAGTTCCAATATTGGTTGAAATTTTCTATTTGAATCCAAATTTTAATGAAAAAAAAAGTTAATACCTTTTCTCTCTTTAATAGCAAAAATATTTAAAGAAATTTGAGCTCATTTTCTTAAATGCCTCTTAAAGAAGAAGAGGACCAATACAGCTATCTGAAAGAGAAGGAGGTGGAAATAAAGAGATGATTTTTTTATATATGAAGAAAGAATGCTGAGAAATTTACAAAATTTATAAGGACATTGATGTGATAAAATTCATCAAATTAAGTAGAATCAAATTTGCCGCTTGAATACTACTAGCCCAACATACAAGATCTTCAAATGTAAACTTATGAGTAGTAGAATTAGAGGACGACTAAGACTTAGATGGCTGGACTCCCTTACCACTGATTTCAAGACCATACGGGAATGGAAATGGCAGTGACTGGTGACATGAACTGCTAGAAAAAATGTTTTGGAGAAGGCCAGTCCACCTTGGGCTGTTGAGACTATGATGATGTTGATTTTAATTGCC
>BMAO01026824.1:0-65813 GCA_019973975.1 Trichonephila clavata | reverse complement strand
GCGCACTCATTAATTTCGATCTTATTTTTTGAGATAAAATTGCGTGTTGTACGCCGGATTTTACGGTATATGAAATAATACAGAAGGAATTCGTTTTATTTACATATTTTACAGATGTTCTATATGTTTAACCTTTCGTCACACGGCATATATCATTGCTATAATCCAAATCCTACCATACTCTAGTCAAGAAGATACTATCAGCGTTATTGGCAGCGCTAGGAGTATATACGAAAATTTTGAGTATTATGAAAAAGAACACACAGGTTTCAAAAGGGTAACATGAATAACAAGGAAAGAATAACACATGCTGCCAATAACGTTGATAGTACCTTGTTGACTAGAGTGTGGCAGGAACTAGATTATCGCATTGATATATGTCGTGTGACCGAGGGTTCACATGTAGGTCACCTGTAATATATATAAAACAAATTTTTTTCTGCTCCGTAACCTTGGAGTGAATTATAAATAATCCTGTATATTTTCAATTTTTTTTATTTAATTTTAAATAGATAAATTTATTTTTTCCTCCTTATTGAAGGTGTTAAATTTTTATAGAAGAATGATATATTATTTCCTCCGGAACAAGACCTCATTGTATTTCCAACTGATATTTTTTCAGTTGGTGACCCTCAACGAAGAAAAAACTAAATTCATTGCAATAACAAATAGTATTTTAAATCTACAATTGCTGAAAATTACTGAATATGAGTTTGAATAAGTGACTCAATTTAAATACTTCGGCACAGCTGTAAATAACAGCAATGACATAAAAATTGAAATCAAAAATAGAATCAAAATGGTTGACTGATGTTATCACGGATTGCGTGCACGAAACCAGTTTAAATCCAAATAACTAAGTAGGAAAACAAAAATATAGTTATACAATACTCTATGAGACCAATTGTTTTATTTAGCAGCGAATGCTGGATTATAAACAAAGAAGGCGAAAAGAAACTGATGACTTCCGAGAGGAAAATCTTAAGAAAATTTTTTAATGCAAGTAGAGAAAACGGAGTCTGGAGAATACGATACAACCTTGAACTTCAATCGAAATATAGAGCGCCAGATATAGTCTAAGTGATCAAGGTTTCCCAAATAAGGTGGCTGGGACATGTAATTTCGATATAGCGATGAAAATCCTGTTAACAAAATAACTTTTCAAACTCCAGAGGAAAAAAGGTAAATTGGAAGACCAAGAACAAGGTGGATGGATAAAGTGGAAAAACAGTTGAAGGATTTGGAGGTTAACCGGTGGAAGAATATAGTATCGCGCGAATAGATCAAGAGGCTGTAAGCTGACTGAGACAGCCTTGACCGGTAACCGGCTGTAGTGCTGGAAACAAGACAACCCTCACAAAACATGCCAATTAAAAAAAAAAGAGTGGAGAACAATGCAAAAATCTTCGACATTTCCTTTTTTGATAAATAATCACAGCGGCTGTTTAATTTTTTGTTTTTTATAAGTGAATACGATAAAAAGAGTTTAGTTAGAATTAGCAACACTGCGCTGACTCCAGTTAACGAGAATCGCTTTTGTCAATCATTTCCATTTATATTCCTTGGGTTACAGTGTTCTACTATAATTATATTCTTATCTGAAAAGGTACTTACGTATTAGCGTCACCGAAGCAAAATTTGAGCCACACAAATCACGCCAAGGTATCAAAACAACAAAAACAATCTATATAACCTGTGTTTTATTTTAAAAAACCAATCAGTCACAGGTTTTAGTGAAGAATGAAGCGATTAGAGTGACGTAAAAATTGGCTATGGTAACATTAATACGTAAGTACCTTAAAATTTTTTAAAAACCAATTGACACTTACATGTTATGCTGTCAATCAATTTCTTGAAAAGAAAGAAAAAAAAATGGAAAAAAAAATTCGCCAAATGCTGTCATTGTTATTATTGCTATGTTTGAACACGCACGCAAATGGTTTCAATTTTTGGTTGCCAATGGCGGCATTTAGAGACTTCTTTTGGTTTGATGAAGCTGAAGACGGTGTAATAAATAAGAACCATATTTCCGAACTACGTTCGAAGCTCTATATTTTGGTGACAAATTGACGAAATCCCTCTTTTGAATTATAAAATACACGGTACTAATTTGATATTGGTACAATACGGATTTTTCCGTTAATTGTAAAATTTCGCCAAAGCGCATGGCATTGCAATACGATAAGATTATACTGGCCGCCAAAGATTTACTTGGTGCGATTTCAAAATGACGTCAAAAACGAGTAGCGTATCAATATCACATTAGTGTACTCTTTTGTATTGTCCGCTTAGTGAATTGAAGTTTAGTCTTCCTTTTAGAGAAAACTCCCTACGGTTGTAGCCTGGGGCGTAGACATCACTGTATCAATGACACGGAGCCCCAAGCCACTGGGCCCCCAAAATGTGTGAGAAAAACATTGTAAGATTTTAAGGGACTCCTTAAGGGCCCACAAGGAATTCTGATGTAGGGTCCCATGAAGGAATATCTACGCCGATGGTTTTAGTTATGGCAACTGAAGGTCAAACGGTACTTACTTACTATCGCAACAATGCCAACCGTAAAGATAATTCGCCAATTTGGTTGCGATAATACTTATACTGGTTAAAGTAATACAAAAAAAATGTTCTGTTGGCTTTCTTTGGTGGCACTCCCTCCCCCCGTCGTTAAACGTGGCATATAACAGGATTTTATCAATTAGTTTAATTTACAAAACTTTCCAATCCTGAAACAGTTTAATTTTCCTTTTGGCTTTCTTTTTCTTTATTCCATTTATCTATCGCTTGGGCTCTTCTATCCATATCTTTCTTTTTGATTTCTTGAATCTTTTTCAATCTAAAAAAATCCTGCCTTTCTCTTTCATCCATTTCATTCTCTATATAATTGATGGTCCTCTCGACTTTTGGAATATACATTTGCTCCAACGAGTTCACTCTTCTGTTCAGGCTTTTGATAACCTCATCCAGCATATAAAACGTTGTTTGAAGCGTGGCCAGCTCCACCAATATCTCAACCGCATTGGTGTAAGTTTGTTTGATTGACGTCAATTTGGCTCCACCTTTTGCTAAGCCAGCCAAATCATGAGCGTCTCCGCCTTCTTTGTAAGATTCGAAAATTCGAAGATTGACACCAGCAACGTTTTCAGTTCTGTGTTTAACTTTTAATTTTGCCTTATCGACTGCACTTAGGATCATTTGATTGAAGTCTCCTATAATGAACCTTGCTTCAGCCAATAGAAACGACGCTTCTCTAAAATATCACCCATGAGGCGTTTTATTTTGATTATTTCTTTGCCAACTTTTCGGAATCTCATTTCCAGGACTTCAGATTTCCTTTTTAAAATGTCGTGGCCTTTCTGAGCGATTTTCAACTTCGCTTTCATAAGTTGTTGGTGCATTGGTGTTGGAAATACTGGAAAGATATCCTGACCACTAGTGCCCATGTTTAAACGTTGTTTGTCGACTTTTAACGATTGATTCGAGTTTGAAATGTCGAAAAACAAGAATGGTAAATATCGAGCACAATTTAGGGAGTATTTCTAAAATATCTCAATTCTTTTAAGTCTGTAAGACTTTATTTATCGCTGTGTTGCTTAAGCAATACTCATCTAATAAAGTTTTCTGCAGTTTTTTCCCCTTAAAATTACTGAAGCAACTGTAGCAAAGATTAAAAATTAGTTTATGGTGTTTGCTACATCATTTGTTGATTTTGAATTTGCTTAAAATTTTATATATATGTGCTACTGAACAGGCTATCTTCTATCAAGATTTAATATTACGAGTCGAGAACTTATACTGAGGGCGAATCTTTTGGTTAGACAGATATTGGGAAAGAGTAGTGTTGGTTTGACTTAGTTAACGTGTTTGGGTGCATATTTCGGTACATTTGTAATATACCTTTGACCAATTTGGTCTAATCAAAAGAAATGATCAATTAAAAAAATGTCGCCAAATGATGTTATCGTTATTATTATGGTTTAATAAGAGCGTGTACGGTTTCCCACTATTGGCTGCATATTGCTATATTTTGCGTTAAGGTTTGATTTGACGAAATCTTGCGATGGTGTTGTACGTAAGTATCCATACTTCTATACCTTACTTCTTAGATCTATCTATTAATTAATTGGCAAGATACAATATACGAAGAGAAGATGCAATATACAGTCATATCGCGGCTAAGAACTTTTCGATAAATGTAAGTCATTTTTGGATGATTTACACAGCCAATTAGCCTTGTAATTTTGAATGATGGTTGGAAGACGAAGTCGATGCTTAGGCTGGAAACCCATATCTAGACCAACGTAAGATTCTCATTCTATTTATGTGCATCAGCTCTTCTTGCATGAGGATCTTCGTTTATAACTGTGACACATAAACCCATTGCTCTCCCACTAGGCATTTTAATAAAAATCGCCACCAATAAAACAAATATTTACACAATGTTTTTATTTAGAAAATAAAGGTGCTCGAGATGCATAATGGTAGAAGGCCATTTGAGGTCAAGAATTTTGAATGGCGAGACGAAATGGAGTTAGATGGTTCTTTGAATTTAATAAAAATAAATAACTTGAACGAACAAAAAGTATAAGTAACTTCACCACAAAAATATACCAGTTTCCCTCATTACTCAGATATACTCAAGATATATCTTTGTAAACGTAAACAAAAATAAAAAAATTGTAATTTAGTTGATTGCAGAACATTGTACCTTAACTTGGTTATGTCGAGTGAGCATTTTAATAAGCTACACAAACGAGAAAAAAATGAAGACAAAATTTTCAAAGCTTGGACAGCTATATCTAATGAAAATCTTCGATTATATATATATATATATATATATATATATATATATATATAGAACTGACATTGAGATTTTTGAAGAGAATTTTTATTTTAAGTAATGGCGACCTGTGAAATTTTAAGGCGGGTTAAAATTAAAACAGAAATGTTTAAAATAAAAGAAAATGTCTTAAGTTTGGAAATAAATGCTTTCAAACAGCTTAAATCATTTGAATTTCAGATTTCTTTTTGCTTATTTAGTATTTTTTTCACATAGTTTACAAATATTATTTAATTTTATAGGGTACAAAGACCTCTGGAATGAGATATCTTGATAGGTAGACAAAGGCTCAAGGCTTGTAGTTACAAATGATACCACAAAACCTGAGCTGATCACTTTAAAAAAGTCACCATTCAGAATGAGGAGTGTAGAATGACATCTCAGGTGTAAAAACTAGTCAGTTGACTATGTACTGAAGTGAGACGTAACAGTTAAGATAATTTTTTATTTAAAAACGAATGGGTAACCAGTATTAAACGGTGCCACAGTCTTCTATCCTTAAAAATTTAATAATAAATATTACATATTAATTTTTATTTAAAAACAAATTTTTATAGTATTTTTAAAGTGATTCTCTTAATATTACCGCTTTTAGTCTGTAATCAAGCTTAAGGTATCCGATTGGTTGCGACAACTTTTTTTAAAAAAATGGAGATAAGTGGATTTTTTTGTTATTTTTAGATTTGTTTTGTATATTTTACGAAAAATATATATGCTAAAATTAAGAGGAGAAAAAAATTATTATGACTAAAAAAGGAAAAAATGGGTAAGAACTGACAAAAATAGCATAAATGCGGTCCATTCTGTACCAAAGGTTTATGAACAAATTTTCAATTTTTTCATTCTAATGTGTTGCTATGTTATTCATTTTTGAAATGACCTTCAGGATAAGAGATATTTTCTTTTTAAAAAACCTAGAGCACTTTAATGAAATTGCTTAAAAAAACAGGGACTGTACATTTTGTAATAATACAGTAATTGATAAATCTGAAGGTTAAAACAATTCTACTATTATACAGAACTTACAGAAAAAATTTCAGTTAATTATTTTCAAAACTTTTTTAGCAATCGTTGGCCCCGTTTGATTATTTTCAAAGAATCACATTTCGAGCAAAACGCGTTTTAAAGTGTGACATCATGCTTAAAGTAATGGCATCTGCTTTTACTTAAACATTTGTAATTTTTGTTCTAAGGAGCGGAAAATGATAAACTTAGTAACTTGGTATTGATAAACTTGGTACTTTTTATAAAGCTAATAAGATGGCCTATAAAATACAACAAAAAATTTTGTCAATTTTTGGCAAAGTTCACAATTTTAGGGTAGTCGGATACCTTAACTGAAGTCCAGGAAAAAAAGTACACTAAATAATTTTCTACCTTTTTTTAAAAAGAAAATGAATGATTTTTTAATCTCCACAGATAATTATAAAAACACGCATAAAATATAATTTACTCGATAAATTTAGATTTATTTTTGAAAAAACCGAAATGTTTTAAACATTGTAAAATATAGGTATTCGCTTTAAAAAAAGATGTATTACAAATCACTTAGTCTAATTTTACATTATAAGACAATGAAGCTAAATAGGAAAAAAAAATATTGTTTGCATTTTATCCAGTCTAAATGGTTTTACTTTAAAGTAAAATGAAACAAGAGGCATTTAAAAAGCAACACCTCCATACAATAGGATGAATTCGTACATCACCATTAAAGGTTCTTTTTAAAGCTCCTTAAGAGAAATTATCAGTGCTTTCTTTATCAACCTCAACGACATAAATCTAATGCCCAACTCCTTTTTCAACCACTTAATTATTTTTGAGCTTTCTCAAATCCAGAACACATCATTCGGGGGGAGAAAAGACAGACAGACAACAAACAAAAAAAAGCTAGGCTCTTCCCATTATGTTTTGGATAGCTCCGTTAGACATAATGAAGCATGAATTATACATCCAAAAACCCCGAGTACAAAGGAAAAGTTCTTTCTGGCCCATTAATCCTCAATATGTGTACAGTATTTCTTTGTCATTGTCCTCCAGGGCTTGGGAAGAAAAAGTCTTTATCTTTCTCCAGCAAACCATTTGTTTCTTTGGGATCCGGGAGATGCACTTTCGATTCCATTCTGCTAGACTTTAAAAGAAATTTTTGTATAAAATCACGATGATGAATGGCGGAACCTCCAAGAAGTCGCTGTTGGCGATAAATGAGATTGTATTTAGAAATGCGTCAATTTGCGACAATGGGATTAATAGAGCGATTCTCTGGCGTCGTACTCGGTTGAAATTGAGCAAACAATAGAAGGTCTCCATTTCCGTTAGGGTGAAGAGACCTCTGATTGCTTTTGGTTACTTGTTCATTAATGTATTATCTGTTTCACTCTAGATTTCGGGTGGGTTTGTTTGTGGAAGGGGAAAAGCGCTGTTTCGTTCTGTTTGTTGTTCTTGAAGCATTCTTTGTGTTTGAAGGAAGGGGGAGGGATTGCCACGAGAGAGAGAGAGTAAATTGGTAACAAAGTGGAAAAATTAATGATAGTTTGAAATTGTTCGCTTAATAAATCACGAAATTTAAAGATGAAGAATCGTGGAATGCTTTTCTCTCTCTCTCTCTGACTTTACTGGAAGTACTCAATTTGTACTTAGTCTCCGTAATTCGATATTGACAAAATGACTTTTCCGGGAACTTTAAATGAAAACAGAACGTAATATTTGTTACTCGTACATTTATAATTTAATAGTTTTGGGGTTGCATTTTTCTTTGCGGTGAAGTTAACTGATGGAAAATAAATACTGGATAATTTTGCTTACAGATAAGAAATGTCTTATAGGTAACTATGTTACTACAAAAGTTGCTTTATTAAATGGTAATGTTTCCCCTTTATGTTCATTATAGATACGCTAATTATGTCACTGAAGGAGAATATTTTTCAATTCCTAATATTAGTTCACTCTCTCCCTATATATATCTTGTTCAACGTTTCAGTCGTTAATAAAATACTTTCTATTCATCCATTCAAGTTCAAATACATTTTTAATACTTGTAGCGTATGACACTTTGTGACGGATCTATTACTAACCCCTTGGGGACTCTTCTGGGGAAACATTTTTACCAACCAACTTTCACCGAAGGTAAGAAAACGTGATTATGCAAATTAAGTTTATTATATAAATTCTGTATTCGCGAGTTTTGGGAGTTAGTTGGTGAGTGGAGGATCGTGAGTTTATCTAGTGCAAATCTAAGTTTATAAAAGTATCAATTGAACAATTCCAAGAGAGGATCAGTCGAATGTGATCGAATCCAGTTAAAGATTAGTGTTCAAGGCCTCAACAGTAGGACTTCGACTTCACAAGAGTACAGGTATCGTGAGCCTTATTTAAATAGAAGTTAAGGAATAACTTATTAAAGCGCGGTGGAATTGAAATTGAGCTTGTATAGGTTATCGTGGAATCAGTTGAGGGTCCGTAATATTATCCCCAGGCTAATGGGTTTCACCTTTGCTCTCTGAATACTGATCAACATTCTTAATTGGATTATTATTGTGCTTGCTTGGTATTTTGTGACATTAAAATAATTAGAGTGAATCATATTGACTGATTATTCAGTTCTTCCCACACATCTAGCCGGGTCCGAGAGTAGACAAGGAGGATTAGAGGGAAGCAGGAACAGACATACATTACAACTTGATGTTAATACAGTTTTTTCAAATATTAATTCATTGAAAAATGAATAAATAGTAACAAACAAAAATAATGATCTAACAGCAAATGTAGGAAGGAAAATCGTTCGTTGTGTCCTTGTAGCACAATATATAGCGCGTTGAGCTTCTAATCCAAAAGTCGTAGCCTTGAATCCCACCTGGATGGCATAACTTCTGAAAATGTGATTTCTTTTTTACTATACTATTTTATTAAAATAATTAATGATCAAAAAGTAACAAAAAATATAGAGAGGAAAATTTCAAGTGAAATCGTTTTCTATTTTGTCATTTTGTGATACGTATATACATATTTATATTAATTGTAACTATTTAATAAAAAGTAAATAAAAAAAATAAAAATTTCCTTAATGTACCTAAGTAAGAATTGACTTAATTTTTTTTATATTACTTGTCGTTCAACAATTGCTGGTAAGAATTTATTTTCTTTGCCGTAATAATAGCGCTTACAGTCTCAGAAAATACAGAAATAACTAAGACAGTCTGAAAATGTACGATCAAGGCTCAAGCAAGTAAGAGTTGACTACTTCTGTAAGTGTTCTTATTTTGTACCTTATTATATTCAATAAAATACCCATTGTTCTATACTAACCAATTGACTTGTTACAAAATACTAATATGATAATCAATTAAGTTGTATAACTTGATCGAATATGTTCAATTTAGTGTAGTTTTATTATTTTATTATGAATCTTTTTAAATTATTTGTTTCCACATTTAGTATAAGTTTAATAAATTAAAGCTTGATATTATTTAAAATTTTTTTTGATGGGGACAATTTACTTAAGGTATTTGCCTATACGTTCCGAGACAAGTTTTCAAAAATGCTCTGCTTTTAGTAATTTTATGTCATTTTTTTTTTGGTTCTTATGACTCAAATTGATGAAAAACACCAATCAAGAAATTATATGACAGTTTAAAATTATTAAAATAAGGTATTTTAGATAAAATTTGACGAAAATTATACTGAATTTCAAAACACTCTTCATGAAATTCTACGTATGTGACGGATCTATACGGTTCCTTTTAATAACGTCTGGGGGAATTATTTTGGGCCATCATTTGTTTCAATTAACTTTTCCGAAGACAAAAAGCGTGATTATGCAAATTATGTTAATACAGGTAAGCCTCTTTTAACGCGGTACTTGTGCAACGCGATTTCGCTGCAACGCGTTTCAGATATTGAGTATTTTTTTCCATAACGCGGTCTAAATTTTCCTACAACGCGCTTGTTGTTACATATTCTATTACGCTTCAAATAAAAAAATTACAAAAAGTGGCATCACTGTAGATTTTTTTCAACACTGGCAACCCTTGACTGTTCGAATTATCGAAAAAAAAATCAATCAGGTAAACTACGCATTTCACAATTCACTTTTTTACTGTTAATATCTACACGCCACTTGTAACGTGTAGATATTAACTCCTACAACGCGATTCCTTATAACGCGGCTTTTTTGAGGAACGTATCTACCGCGTTGTAGGAGCCTTACCTGTATATATATTCTTCATTCGCGAGTTTGAAAGTTAGTGAAGTGAGAATAGATTGGAAGTGAAGTGAGAATAGATTAGAAGCGAATAGATAAGAAGTGAGATAAATCGGCAGTGAAACGTATACATAAACAGTGTAGGAAGAGAGAAGTCGGAATCTTTAGAAAGTGCTTAGTTTAACTGTTGGAGCCGTGTTAAAGTAAACGCAAGGAATAGAAGACCGCAAGAGTTCAGGTACTGTGATCTTTAATTAAGTAGAAGTTAGAGAGTTACATTTTTAGTGCGGTCATTAATAAATAAGCTCTGTATAATGTTATTTTAAAAGTATATCTGCATGATTGAATATATTCTCCCCACGCCATCTCGTTTCACCTCCGTTCTCTGACTGATCAAAGTTATCTTATTTAGAGTGTTATTTGTGTCTGAGTTGAATATAGTGATAAATAAATAATTGAAGTTCATCATGTCGTCTGATCATTTAGTTCCTCTCACACCTCTAGCCGGGTCGCAGGGGAATTAAATTCCTTATAAGTATTACATATTTAAATTATTCTTTTACACAACATGCTTAACACAGTTATAAAAGCAATGAACTCTCTCTCTCTCTCTAAAAAATCTAAAATATATCTAAATTTACCAAATATTATGGGTCATTGCACATTTTCTTATCGAAAATTTTATAAATTCATGGTGTTCGTTACAATAAAGGGTTAAAAAAATAAAAATAATAAAAACTATTGATGTTAGAGCGAAATACTTAGTTCATTGCCTTTATCTTACTTCAATTAATATGTATACATATACGAAAGAAATACGTTTATAAGTTTTTGACGTGTATCTAGTTTTTAGTAACATAACTATGACAAATAAAGATATAATCTTCATATAAGATTGGATTCGTATTTTATAAAATAATGCTTATTGTCAGATATTTTTAAAATTCACCTTTTTTATTGCGCAGACCTTCTTTTTCCTTATCTTATTAAATTTTTTTCTTTCTGACAGCTCGAATTTTTCCCTACCCAAAATGACAACGATAGATAATTGGTTCAAACGGTAGTTCAGAAACGTAGGCAGATACATCAAATTGCTTCTACAGCTGGTAAAAAGTACAATTAAAAAGAAACAGAAAACACTTAAAAGGATTTTGATTAGTATTAAAACTATTGACTTTTTTGAAGTTAAAATGCCCTACATCTAATAATGCTTTAAAATGCCTAGTCAAGTAAATTATAACTTTGAAACTCGTAAGGCTTCTTAGAAAAACAAAATAATGTAAATAATAATAATCAATAAAAAGAAAAGCAACAAAAAATGAATGTTTTCTTGAAAAAAATAGAGTTAATATAGAAAAATAAAAAGGCATTAATTTTAAATGTTTTTGTTCTCTTAGCTTTATTATTGTGATTTTTGATCGTGTTTGGTTTCTATGTATATGTCCATGTTATAAAGGCTCGATTTCATAGTAGTTTTTAACAATCCTCAGTCATATTTATATGGTGATGGCTGATAAATATGGTTGAAAATTTTACGACAGATTAGGATACCTTGCTGACATGTAATTCTTTTCTGAAATCGAAGGTGCTCGACTCCATATATCTTCCCTCCCCACCAAAAAAATCAGACTCATTGAAGAATATTAGCTTCAAAAGAGGAAAATGTCTCTCACATCAACTACTTTGGTAACATTCAAACGAAACACAACTCACGGAACGTGTTTGGAACCATTATTTACCGATCTTTCTCGGCTTCCACAATCGGTGGCAATTCGCATGAAAATGCCTATGCACGGACCCCCAAAAAATGGAAGGATTTCTGCATGGAGCACGAACGAACACACAAACAATCCCACGGCGTTTATTTTACACTGGGAAAAAACAGAACAAATCCCTCTTCTCTCAGCGATTTTGTTTCCAATTCGAACTTTTCCTTCTATCTTTCCCCTTCAGAACTTTCTTTCGCCTTTTTGAGATAAAAAGGGCAAACTCTCTGGGAAAAAAAGTAGAAATAGGGAAAAAATGTATATATATAAAGGGAAGGGAGCAGAAGCAAAAACAATGAAGTTGTGTTTCGTTTTTTTTCCCTTGCGAGTCACTGTTGCGACACGAGGGAAAAATTGTTGCTGCTGTCGCTCATGGCTTAAAATTGAATTCTTCTTCAAGTCTTGTTGGTGTTTCCTTTTTATAGAACACTTGTCCGACGTTCCTTTTCCTTTTATCTCTTGGCTTCCGATCTTCCACGGAAAACAATACTATTGTGTCATCTGCTTTTAGATGAAGATACGGAATCGTTAAATTTTTACTTTGGTGAATGTTTTGAAACGAACCGTTCAATAGTTACAGATTTTATCTTATTGTATTCGATTCTCAAATATTATTGGAAGGAATTGTTTTTGATGCGCACATTTTTACATTAATTGTAAGTTTATTTATATATGGATGATAATATATATATATTATATTTTCAAATATCAAACACATATTTTTTCTCAAAATGGCTGCCAAATCTAATGGGTACAAACACTTCTTAGTATTTGCACTGGGAGTAATACTTATTAGTTATATTAATACTGATGGGAAATAATTTTCCTATATATTGTTTATTTTCTTAATGAATCAGTCCAATACTTGTTCACGTTTGTTAACCCTACTTCCCCTGAATTACTTTCATAGATTTTCGGATTCCTATAGTTATTTATTCGTGTTTATTTCACTTGTTTACTAGGGATATTTGCCACCAGGATTATACTATTTAGACAAAAGGAGACACTTTGATGGCTTGATAGCAAACATGAATGTCAGAAAAAAAGGAATTTAAATTTGAAAAGTAATTACAAAAATATAAAGGAGCTAGAGTTTTTTGTAAAACATATTTAACCCTACAGTTCAGTTCTAAGTCTGTTGTTGTTTCTTATCCCACTTGACCGACAGAAACATCTAGATCAAGTCCATGAACCCTTGCGTTTTTAAGCAATCAAGAACTGTAGTTGGACTTGAGAACAGCTGGCTCTTATGGCATCCAATATAAGCAAAGATGTGGGCAGGAGCGGCTTGGTTCACATTGCATTTCGGACAAGAAGGGTAAACTTTTACACCAGCCACATGCCGTTGAGCTCGAGTATGTCCACTTCGTAGTCTAGCAAGAGTAGTTTCATCTGGCCTACTGCTTGTCCCAAGTAAAGGAGCACCAGGTCGATTTCCTTCATACCATTCATGCACGGGCGCCTGCCTCCAAGAGGAACTGATATCTTGTTTGACCCGAGTAGCAATTTCTGAAAAAGTAAGGCAGCCACCACGTGTAGAATCTTTATGGCTGCCCTAGCGGGCCAAACCATCTGCAATCTCATTCCCATAGACATTCACGTGCGATAGTACCCACTGAAAAAAGATCTTAACATTAGCATTCAAGCTATTTAATAACTGTATAATACTCGTTGTCGTTCTGTCACCATGCCTCTACCATTCAGATAGATTCTGAATAGAGCTACGGCTATCACTCAATATCCAAATATCTGTGTTGACACTCTAAGTATAGCAAAACTTCAAAGCCTCCTCAATAGCTAAGAGTTCTGCCCGAAATATTGAGCAGAAGTCAGGATTTCTCTTGCAGATCCTAATACCATTCCCCTTTTTAATGAAAATTCCACTTCCCGAAACAGCGCCTACTCCCATACTGCCATCAGTATAGATCTGTAATGCATCACACGGGACTTTATGAATAGTCTCCAAAGCAAGCTGCCTAAGATACTCTGGATGATGAGTGCCCTTGTTAGTGTGTGAGGATAATTCGGTGTTAAAAAAGACCCGTTCATAGAACGACGCAGCAACATCCACAGAGCAGGCCAGAGAGACATATTCTACTTCATTATGTAACCATCCCTCGCTTTCAGCATAGCTAAGTGGACTTTCTCTCTTAAGGCGAAGATTGTTGTGCCAACTGCGCACAAAACAAGAGGTTCTATGCTGGTCTCCATAACTGATGAGCTTGGCAAAATATTTAGCCAACAGGAATCTGCTTCGTAATTTGAGAGGCTGTAAGTCAGCTTCATACGAAACAATATCCCTCGGGCAGCTGTTGCGGAGACCAGTTATGACTCTGGCAGCAGAGAGTTATACCCTTTCTAGTTTATCAAGGTTGCTAACAGAGGCAACCTGATAGACCTGTACACCATATTCAAGGATAGGTCGAATGAGAGCAATATATGTATTTCGAAGGGTCCGAGCATCCGCTCCCCAGTCTCTGCCAGAAATATATTTTAAAATTTTCAATCTCTGTTGGCCTCTACAAACCAAATTGTTTATATGAGCATAACCAAGAATTTTCCTGATCTAGGATGAATCCCAGATATTTTGGATGCTTTTCACAGTTCAGTCGACTACCCAGTAAATAAATATCAGGCTCATAGTCGTAAAGATGCAGCAAAACCTTTCCAGCCGAAGGAGAAAAGAGCTAATTTTGTTCTGAGCACTAATTAAACTTGCACTGCTGCTCCAGATTATTATGTCATCAGCATATAATCCCATACAGTGATCAGAATTGTCATCAGTCTCTATTCCGGCTATAAATAATGAAAACAAAGTGGGACTCAGTACAGATCCTTAGGGCCTCATGGCTCAATCTAAATTTTCCCGATACGGTGTTTTTAAACTTAACTCTAATATATCTGGCCTTAGGAAGTCAGCAAGCCAAGACAGAATTCTCCCCTGATTTTGAATGTGCTGTAAGTTGCAAACGAGTTTGTATTTCCAGACCCTGTCGAAGGCTTTCGATAGATCAAGAAAGGCAGCAACTGTGTGATTGGTGGGTCTGAGATTATGGGCATCCCTAACCTTCTGGCTAAAATATAAGACCTGATCCATAGTGCAGTGATCTTTCCTAAAACCAAACTGTTCGGGAGGTATTAAGTTGTTTTGGTCAAGAAAAGTAGAAAGTCTACGCAGGACAATCCTCTCCATGAGTTTGCACGAGATGCTGGTAAGTGCGATTGGTCTATAACTGTTGGGGTCATTAGCCGGTTTGTCATGTTTTCTAATGGGGATGATGAGGGCTTCTTTCCAATCCCTAGGGAGTTTTCCAGCGTTCCAAGAAGTATTAAAAATATTAAGGAGAAAACGTCTGCCCAGTTGACTCAAGTGGACTAACATTTGACCATGTATTCCATCCATGCCAGGCGATTTGTTAAAATCCAATTCCTGGAAAGCAATTTCCAGATCCATCATTGCAAAATCCTTGTTAAAAACAGAATTGCATCCACTGGGATTACAATGGCTTTTATGAATAAAATCTCTTGCTGATTTTGCTATCCCTTTGTCTTCAGAGTTAAAAGAAAGTCTACTCTCTTTCTGATAATGTCTGCCCAACAAATTCGCAGCCTCATTGTCACTGAATAAAGATCCACCAGGATGGCTAAACGTATTGGTCTATCAACCTGAGACTGCATTCCATCTATGTTCTTTACCAAGTTCCAGAGTTTTGTGTTAGGAGTACGTGAGTCAAGTCCTCCACACAGGCTATTCCAACAATCTCTTTTAATTACCGAATACAGCTGTTTAATCTTTGCATTGATCAGATTTAAGGCAGACTTAGCGTCGGGAGATGGATAAGACATGAAATTTCTCGGCAAGGCATTTCTCTGATGTAAAAGAGCAAAAGGGCCTCACTATTGTGAATAAAGTTCGGCTTATACTTTTCCTATTGCCTCTTGGAATGGCTACACAAACGGCTCTTAATACTGAATCCTTGAAAAACCTCCATTTGCTGTCAAGATCACAGAAAAACCTGCCCCAGAGAGTGAATTATCCAAGGAGGATTTGTACAACCCCCAGTTAGCTTTTTTAAAACTCCAGAAGAGGGCATTTTTCTTATTGGGAGTTTTGTGAGTGTGACTAAACTCAATGAGGACAGGTGAGTGATCACTTCCAACCGAATCCAGCACAGTCCAGCTACAACTTGGGAAGATATCTGGGCTTGCAAATGCAACATCTAAAGCATCCCGACTATCATAGGTATGAGAGCAGTAAGTTGGTGTCCCGTCATTCAGAATACAAAAAGCATGATCATCCAGCAGGTTTGAAAGTTCATTGCCTCGATTATTAGCAACTGAGCTTCCCCAAAGAGGATGCTTAGCGTTAAAATCATCCAAGATAAATGAGGAATCGGTGAACATTGGGATCAAAGTGTCCGATGAAACTCCACGATTGCCAGGGTGCTGATAAGCATTATATATATTAAGACATTTGTTATTCCATTTAACTTTATTGGCTTGTACTTCAAGCTCAGTGTCACTAAAAGGAGGAAGTTCAACACATTCGAAATTAGAGTTTCTAATAAGAAACATTAAACCACCACCTCCTTTATTAAGTCTATCTTTACGAAGAATACAATACTCTCGAAGCTTAAGGTTGTAAGTGGGTTTCAGTTTTGTCTCTTGTATTGCTATTATATGTGCCTGATGCCGATTTGCCAAGTCTAGCAATTGATCAAGCTTTACTCTTGTAGCTGACGTACATAGTCCATTGATATTACACTGCAATATTCTAAATTGGCTCCTGCCAGAAGAAAAAGAAGTAGACTGTAGCTTACCTTTCGGGCGGACGCCTCTACTAACATCCGAACGCGTCCCTTTTTATCCTGCGCGACGGACGATGCAGTATGTTCAAAGTTCTTTAACAAACGAGTCATGATGAAGGGTGCAAGATGCAGCTTCATGAGGTCCAAGACCGTCAGGCACCAAAGGTTGAAGTCTGACTTTGCCTCATGCCTGCATGCATTTAGCTGAGCATATTGGAATGGCCTTCACGCCTTGGGTGACCCTACCAGGAGCGTACACTCCCGACGTACTTCACCCATTCCGGCCAGGAACACTCTCCCGTCACGATGAGTCAGCAATGCAGGACTTTGGGAGAGAGTTCTAAGTCTAGATTTGTTAATTGAAATGCAGATTTTCGTTTTAAATATACTATTTCACTTCTAAGATTTCTTATATACTTTGAAATAGTAAATTTTCTCAAGCTGTTTATTCCATTAGTTCTTGGTGTATTCTTTTAATAATTGATCAGGGCTCTATGAATTCTTATAGATAACTTGCAATAAATAAAACAGAAGGAAAGAGCTGACGAAAATGCTTATATATGATTCATGGTCTTTAAATATTTTAAGAGCACACTGTGTATATACAGGGTATTGCTGAAATCGACCAACAAATTCAGAGTATGGGGACGGCAAAGGCAGTATGGGCAGTATATGAGGCAGTATGGAGACAACAAACCACCATAGAACAGGGGTCGCAATCTACGTTTAGTAGGAGTAATTCGTAAAAACAGTTATGAAGGGTGTGATGCCGAGGGGAATAAAATGAGGCAATAAGAGATTTTAAATACATTTATTAGAGGTAAAGTATGTTTACAGTACGAACAACGTATCACAGACCGACAACAGAAATACAACAACAAGGGATTGTTACACGGATTGTTCGAAGTTGCGATGGTGGCGTAGGTCATAGTACAGTCAAAACTGACCGACGAAGGATTGTCAGACGCGTTCGTGTACTGATCGACGGTGGTTCAGAAAACCGAAAGAATACTCGATCTTCCAGTTCAAGTGTGCGTTCACTGCCTTCTTGCCTAGCATTGGATCTCCTTATGCGAAAGGTTCGGGAAACCAGCAGCCGTCGATTGTTTTTCGGGAAGGTGTAAAATGGGCTTGGTACATTCTGTGTGCTAGGCATCCATTACAGTCTGCTGTGCCATATATGAGGTGCATATTCCTATGTTCTTCGTTCGTGTAATCCGACATTGTTTCCAAATGCAGTTTAATACCAGTGCTTTATGCAACGCCTACCTATGACCACTTGTTCACTGCTTTTATTCTCCCCAGAGGAGTGGGAAATTTACATATAGGCAGGTTTCTTCAACCCTACCTTGGCGTTTTGCAACTCCTCTCGTCTGGTGCATCATCCTTCCAATGGCTACTGTTATCGAGATTTTCACCGACTAAACGTGGTTTGCGACTCCCTGTTCAATGGTGATTATTCGTCCCCATGCTGCCCTCTGAATTTGTCGGTCGAATTCGGCAACATCCTGTATGTTATATAAAGGCTGTGTAATAT
Source organism: Trichonephila clavata (assembly GCA_019973975.1). Classification (NCBI taxonomy): domain Eukaryota; kingdom Metazoa; phylum Arthropoda; class Arachnida; order Araneae; family Nephilidae; genus Trichonephila; species Trichonephila clavata. The sequence continues at coordinate 47,668 of BMAO01026824.1, read as the reverse complement.
TGTTTTTTTTTAAAGAGACTGTTATTAGTCTATGTTATTTAGTATTAAGTAAAAGGATAAATTCTAACAGCCAAAAGTGAAACGTAGTGGAAAAATTCAAATCATTTGCTTAAAATAAAGGTGTGGAACTTTCAAAATTTTTATGATTAATCGGGTGATAGTATTCTAAAATCTCATGACAAATCAATTTAAATTACGAATATTTTTTTATGCTTCATGTATTATAAAAATTTAAAGAAATAATAATGAATTTAAATATGGGAATAGAAAACAATATTTGTTTTGATTTATTTTTTACTAACAATCATTTTTCCGAGCTATTGAAGTTTCTGTTAACCAACGTAAAATAATCGTGATAGATTAGCATACAGTATGTTCTCAACGCGTTTTCAAACTAACAAACTAACCTCTAGGGTATCTATGATATAGATTGCTTGATTGATTTAAGAATCTAACCTAGTGAAAAAATAGTGATACATGTAAGTTAGATTGACTATTTAGAGGGGTTTAGATTTAAATAGTGGAGGGTATTTTAATTGTAAATGTAAGAAGAGGTTATGCAGTAGTAAGGGCCTTATCACACACGCATCCCTCGAACAACTCGAGACTCTTTCGAACAACCATTTCGGTAAATTTTTGGAACAGCTGTGAGGGTGAAGGGTTGTTGCAAGCAAAACGACACCTTCTGACGTCAGCTGCGCTCTACATACACATCGAAAAATTACTCGCCGATTTTTCTACTTCGGAAAACGAGTATCCAATATTATTTCTTTTATTCCGTTCACGCTTTTGTAAACTGCCGTAAGCAAAAATGTAGCACTATTCTGCTTAAAATATTATACGTTATTTTTGATGCGTATGATGAAGCCAAGGCTGCTATCTTGTTTATGACGTACGAAGACGAAAAACCCCATTAGATGGAATCTCGAGCAAATTAATTCCAAGAAATTCTCTCAGCTTACTAGAGTAAATTTGTTCGAAGCCATTGATATGACAACTGTTGTTGTTGTTTCTTATCCCAGGTGGTGTAGATGAGCTACACCATCTCCATAAAACCAAAAATCTCCAAAAAATCCAGAAATAAGATAGGATTTCCTAAAACTTCGTCATATGAAAAACTCAAACAATTCAGAATATGACTGGAAGAGTCCTGATCAGCCTCGCACCTAGGACATTCTGGGAAGACTTTTCGGCCCTGTTGAAAAGTCAGAGACTTGATGTGGCTACTGAAAAAGCGTGACAGAGCTGTCTGCTGATACCTAGGAATATTAAGTTGGTGACACCAACGAGGTTTTCCCCCAAATACCAAGGGTGAGCAGGGGATATTCTCCAAAATGTCCATTTGTCATACGAAGCCCTCTACCTAAACCTAGCACACTCCCCTGATTTACCTGCGCGACGGGCAATGCGGTATGAAAGCTTGAATTCGGATTTGGTTTTATAGTAATGGGAAATGAGCAGCTTCAATTGATCCAAGGATCTGGGGCACCAAAGGGAGAAGACTGACTTAGCCCCTAGTGCCTGCTAAATTTAGCTGGACATAATGGAATGGCCTTCACATCTAGGGTGACCCTACCAGGAGTATATACTCCCGTACATCACCCATTCCGTCCAGGTACACCCCCTCGCCACTTTGAGGAAGCTAGCAGGTCTTGAGAGGGGATAAGACAACTGGGTAGAAATTGCATGAAAGGGTGTTTGAAAGAAAAATTGCTCCAAATAAATATACGTGCGTGTAAGTGTAAAAATAAATTTTGATTAATTATTACAAGAATTGGCGAGAGCTAGATCACAACTCACGAAATATTGTAGCTTGGATTTATTTTAACTTTGGATCCTACTATTTTGCAATTTAAGGCTACCAGCGTCAGTTAAGTTTATTAATATTGGTTAGGGTTCGAGATTGATCGTCGTAAGGATTTCGCTCCTTCTGAATGCTAGCTATAGAGATATAGACTGAATAAAAGTTGTTTAATTTTAAAATTGCTGATTCAGCTCTTCAATACGCTAATATGAACTCCAGTTCGTTTCAGGTAATTAAGATTGCTTTCTTTGTAAATGTTTTGAAAATGCTTTGTTGCAAATTCACCAGTTTTGCTTAAGATTTCATTTAAACCACGTTGTCCAAAGAATAGGAGCTGCTAAACATTAAATTGAAATGAGCTTCAAGTCCGCAAAAGGTATAATATGGGAGATGGGTGAATACTAACTCTCAGGTATCTTCATGATCATTTGATTGTGGTTCTAAGCTACGACATCTCTCATCAAGTGTGTAGCAATAATGACATTTAGGCTTTCATTTGTCCGCCATTTTGAATTAATGAATATGATGATAAATTATGTAGACTCTTATTCGAAATCTAGATTATCGTATTTATTTGAATACAGTAAAAAAGCATTAAAAGTACACAAAATTTTAAAGGGTTTTGTAAAATTAAACTTTATTCCATTTTTTTCTTTTAAAAAAGTCTTAAATATTTTGTCAGAATCTGAAACTTAATACTTAGAAGAATTACTAAAATAAAGTTAAGAAAAATATTTTAAAAAATCAATTCTAAATAGCCATCATTCAAACCAAGCCAATCTGTTCTCAATTTCTACTATTAGTTCACATTTTCCCTATATATATATATCTTGTTCAAATTTACAATTGTTAATAAAATACTTTTCATTCATCCACTGAAATTCAAATACATTTTTTAAACTTGTAGTGGATGACACTTGATGTTAATACAGTTTTTTTATACTGCATACGTAAATTTCAGGGTTCTTCGTAAAAAACGGGGGTGAGCGTTATACGGCGATGTGGCGTTATAAGCCGGATTTTGCTGTAATTTTTTAAAAAAAGCTGCTTAAGATGTTTTTTTTTTAAAAAAAAACATTTTCTCGAAATTTAAGTGGAAATATTAAACGAAAATAACAATAAATATTACTAAAAAATTGCTGTATCTCTATTCAATTTTTTCCACTATTCTATTTTTATTTTTTAAAATCTTTTCAAGTTAAAAATACGACAAATATACAAATTTAAACTTAAAAAAATTGAATATATTCGTAAATTTCTACTACAATCCTTACAAAATAATTCATTTTGGCAACCAATTCATTGTGAACGATAAAATCTATAAGATTCCTTCCTTCTTTTTCTTTTAACTTGAACTTTAAATGTCACACATCAAACAACGATCGCCCTATTTCAGACCTCCCATTTTATTGTACGAGTCCTAAAACCATTTTCACGTTCGACCATTCCACCAAAATTGACTTTTTCCACAGCCCTAAGATTGACAAATCTCACATCAATATTTATTTAACACTACTTCGCATTCAAAACGAAGCCTTCTTTACGGATACTTTTCTCCTAATAAAAAAGAAACTTGTTTTTTATGCACAAGCGTATATCCAGTTAACGAGTCTAAGTGAAAGAACCCAGTTCTGTCTGGAGCATATATCGATGAATAAAGGCGTAAAAAATACATATATCGACAGAAAACGCGCCAAATGCTGCTCAGCTTCGCCTTTTTAGAGGAAATCTTTCTCAGTGAAGTAAGAAACCTAATAACTGTTTTAGGAATGTTATTCTGCGCTTCTGTTACTTTATTTCATCGTTTTTTAACATTTTTTATATTTTTTACTCGAGATACGATATTGCACGATGATTGGGTTTGGCACGGGAAAGATTTCTCATAACATGTTGAGACGTGTTGAGAATTGGGAATTGAGTTATTGATTTTCATTGGCGCATTTTTTATTATTATTTATCGCGTTCCTTTGACAGGTTTCTTTTTGAATCGGAAGAGTGGGGGTATGATAGAGAAATGTGTGTGTGTGAACGTGGAATAAAAAGGGAAATGTTTTGCACAAAATGAATGCTATTGAAACAAAAAGGGGTTTTGGAAGTAGAAATATTCTGTGTATAGTCAACGCTAATTGGTCTGCAAAATTTGGTTTTTTTTTTGTAGAATATCTCCTTTGGGAAATGTTTTTCAAATTAAAGTTGCAGATAGATATAAATATTTTTATTATTTTAAAGTAAGTTTTAAGTCTTATGAGAATAATTAAATGCTGAATATAATCAGTTATATTTACACTCTAAAAATTACGAATTTTAAATTATTTAAATTATTTTTAATTATTACTTATTTACTAGTCTTGCGCAAACTTTCCTCGTATCCCGGCCAAAATTGTTCTTATTGTTTCTGTCAATGATCGTAATATATGATAAGATCAGAACACTCAAACGTCGGTCTATTTGCACGCTTTCATGATTTTTTAAAAAATGTTTTCATCAGTTCTTGATGACACAGGTCGAAGAGAAAGTTTGTCCTCTCCAAATACCTCCGACCTTCCAAAAATCCTTTGTGCTATTAAAAAATTTGACCACGCAAAATGCAGTTATCTCCAAACACGTCTTTCTTCAATTCCTATACTATTAGCTCACGCTCTCTATATTTATCTTTTTCAAATTTTCAATCGTTAATAAAATGCATTTTAAAGCACTCAATTGAGCTGAAATTTTATATACACGCTTATTTTGGATGACAATACAGTAATTTAACTATAATTAATAAAAATTAATTGATTGAAATTAATTATTCAAAGAATTACAAATACCGCCATGTTGGCATCCTTTCTGGTGACTTAGCGACCATTTTGACGACTTGTGTCAAAACTTGAAAGGGTTTTTTTCCTCACTATTTAAACCACTCATTTGAGCTGAAATTTTCTATACACTATTATTTTGGGTAACAATACGAGATAATTTAATTATAGTTAGTTAAAACTATTGACTGAAATTAATTATTTAAAGATTCGCAGATACAGCCACCTTGACTTCATTTTTAGCGACTTGGGCCAAAACTTTAAAAAATTTTTTTTCTCACGTTTCAAAGCTGAACAGTTGAACTGAAATTTTATGTACACTATTGTTTTGGATGACAATGCGATACTTTAATGATAATTAATAAGACCTGACGGGACCCCGGGTAACAAGTGCTGTACTATTGCAGGTAGCAATTGCGCCGCTATTGCTACACCCACATTCTCGTAGAAGCAACAGCGGCGCAACAAATTGATGACGCTTTTGCCTCTTAGAATGTCATCATGCTCTGCTATCAGTTTTGGAAGTTGTATATGCCACCGGTGAACTTTGAAATACGATACAGTGCCATCTATCGGGTGAAAATGGCAATTTTTTTCTTTGCATATTTGACTTGATCATGTTCTGAAACGTGTAGATACCAAATTTCACTGGAATATTCCCAGTGGTTTTCCTTTCAGCACCCCTTGAACACTTGCAGTTTAATTATGGCCACCCTGTATATAGAAGTATGAAAAGTGTATTAGAATTATTTGTTACATATAATGACTAAAAAGGACGAGCATTGTGTTATACAAAAAATTACTTTGCCGAAACTTCTGTAGAATCTACTTCACTGCGGAAACGTTTTTCTAGCAGGAAAGTATGCGGCTGAGAGTTCCCGTTTTAATCAATATGTGCAGGAGGATCCGATGAAACTTGTTTAAAGTTACAGTAGAAACTGTTTCTCCCCGCGGGGAATGTGCGCACTGTAAAGCTAACACGCAGTGGAAGTTCCGATGCTCTATGGAATTTCCTTTAGCTCCAAGCAGCTTCAAATACCAGCCAGCCCGCCAAACAATACAAAATTTAAAAGGTAAATTATTACACATACATATATAGTACACAGAAATCGGAACATTCATAAATAAACAAATGCCAGCAGTCGTTGTAATTATCTAATACTTAGAAATATAATCGTAACTTTTTAAAGAATGGGTAAAAATTTCTAAGAAATGCATTTTTGTAATATGGAATCAAGTTAGTTGTTCTATAATCATAATGATAATCATTGAGCTGAAATTTTGACACACTTTTTAACTATCAAAACCGATGCAAAAAAAAAAAAAAAAAAAAAAACTTGCTGTTTCTGTTTCTAGATTAAAAAAATATTTACAGATATAGCTGAACTATTATCGAATGTTGCGGGATTTTGAGTGCCTTCCTTCCTTTTCGTTAAAAGAAAACAATTTCTTATTTCTTTCAAGATTTTTAAAATTACTCATTATAAAGAAGATAATTGACACAAACTATATTCTAGTTAAATGAATTATCATTGATTATTTTAATTATTAATATTATGTAGCGAAAATGGGAAAACACATCGCAAATTACGACACGGTTAATAGATTTGTGTATTATGGCTAATCGATTCAATAGCGTCATAGCAAATTGCATTGTTCCTGTTTTTGAAAGTTATCTATTTTTTAAGTTGAATGTATATTGGAGTACCTGCTTCCCGCAGGGAAGCTTTAACTCCTATTTTGATAAAAGGGGTGTTACATGGGTTCAGCTTTACCCTAGCCCTTTGCTGCAATTTATGGTAGTGAGAGTTTAAAATTAATTTAAGAACAAATGAGAAAAAAAATTTACATTAAAATGAAATAAATAAATTAAAGTGCACTAAAATGATGAAATTTAAATGGGAGAAGCCTATTATACAATGTGTAATTTGTATGAGATAAAAGTATGTATGCATGATGATTCTGTGTTGGCCGTAAACTGGAACTTATTTTTTATATTTAAAAATCAATATTTTTTTTTGATTTCAAAATTAATACTTTTAATTTCTTTTTTTGAAATTTTGTGTTTTGCTCTGATTTTATCCCATTTTTTAAAAACCTCAATGTGGCAGTTATAAAGAAAGAATAAATGAATCCCACAGTGTACTAGAAATTTCATTTTATACAGCATAAATCAGTTATGGAAGGAAATCAATGCTTGCATTGTATAATATTAATGAAAATCTTTAAATATAATATTGTTTGTAAAAAGTGGACACTTCTCAGTCAAATTTACTGAGAAATCATCAAAAAATTTTCTTTTTCTTTTTGAATGTATTAATTTTGTTTTTTTAACCTTTCCTTTATACACCCAAAAATCCCTGATATATTTTATTCTCTATTTATCCCCCGCCCACTCTTTAACTCTCAAATGCTCTCGTTGCTGATCCCAATGAAAAGCTAAATCCTAGACGAATTTTCATGTCTTTTCTACGTTCCCAAAATCCATGGAGAGAAAAGGAACTGCTTCCAAAATAATAATCTTCCCCCGGTGTTTACTTTTCCCAAGCACGTAGCAGTCTTCACAATTCGCTGATGTGTCTTGTCACTTACGTCATTGATTAATCCTATTTTCTAGCCCTAAATTGATTCCCAAGCACTTGAGTGAATAACCACCCTGCATAGAATGTGACACCCTCCAGACACGTGCTGTTTAAAAGATCGAGTTCCTTGATGGTGAGTAACCTAAAAGCATAATGGAAAACTGAATAGAATGCAACAAAGAGCATTGTTATCGTTCTTTTTTATGCTAAGCTGAATTTGAAAGCATGTCATCGTCGTAAAGCAATAACTTTTCAAAAATATTTTTACAGATTGTCTCTTTGAAATTTGAATTGTTTCATCAATGTTGTTTTGATTCGAAAGGTGGATTGTGGTGTAATTTAAATTTGACATTGTGGAATTTTTCTTAAAAATTATTTAATATATGTCGTATTTACTCGAATGTAAGCCGCCATTCATTGTAAGCTATACCCTAATTTTCAATACGTTTTTGAGAAAAGAATTAAAAAAAATGCATGGAAGATTCTTCAATATCTGATACTTCAGAAATTAAAAAAATAATTTTTAATTAGAAATAATTAGAAGTTAATAATTTATTTATTTGACCAGTATTAAAAACTTTCAAATACATACATGAACCTAAAATTACTGTAAATGTCAGTATCATGTTTCGAAAATGATTAGTCACTCCCCATTATCACAGCAGACTTCGGAATTGGTGACACTGTCTAAATTTTCCCTCACGATGTCGTCTTCTTTGCCATCCAATGCGTATACTATGCGACATTTTTTAATAATTAATAAAAGAAGAGTGCAAAAGAATTATTAAAGACTGTTGAACGCTTACAAGCAAAAATTATATCATTTTGCTTACACGACTTCACAATGTAAGCCATTTGCTTGGTATCATTATTCTGCTGAAAGTAAAAAATCGTCCCTTACCACAAGTTTCACGGAACTTACCCCGATATTTTACTTCAATATGTTCCAGTAATCAATTGTGTTCATTGTTGATTCAATAAATTTTAGATTACCTATGAAAAGGCTTCCTATGTGCCTCCAAACCATTATGCCTCTTTTTCCATGCTTGATAATCAGAAAAACGTTAACTTCCTTAAGATCCATACAGGATTTTTTGTAGATATATTTTTCTCTTTTGATGCAGAAAATACAAAACTTACTTTCAGCTGAATATATCACATTTTTTCAAAAATTATATGTCCTATTTAGGTGTTCTTTGGCTAATACCATTCTCTTACATCTGTTCATTCCAGAGATGAATGACTTTTTCAATGCAACTCGGACATGATAGTCATCCTTTCTAATTTCCTTTCGAATAATGGTTAAAATCGCATATTTTTGAAATATTTCAGCAACATTCTTAGCTATTTGTGAAGCTTATAGTCTTGGATTTATCTTTACAGAGCGTATTACAAAGCAGGTGACACTGCAGACGGGTGGTCAGATCTTGGCTTGGACGTTAAAATTTTAGTTATTTTGTAGTTTATGAACACTTTTTGTATCATTGAATATTTCCTTTTAACAGTTTCAACAATTGTGTTGAAATATTTCCCCCTTTTCTAAAAATATGTATGATCGTTCCTTTAATAATACATTGATCTATTTTCTGTTACCATCCATGGACCCGCCGTGTAGGGGAGCGATGTAAGTTAAATCTGCCGAGAGCTCAAACGTCCTCCTATTGGTGTGGTGTGGTAGTTAGTAGAGGGGGGTGCCAGCTCAGGTGTTGTCCGCGTCACTTAACCATGGTTCGAAATAACGCGGACCGTCGCCAAAAGCCCTCGTGTAGCTAAAACAGTGTGATGTTAATATTCACTCACTCACCATGCATGGAATCACAGAGGCATTCAAATCTCAAATCGTCAAGACAACTTATAATTACTTAAAAAAGAACTTGGTGCAACCATTTAACTATAAATGATCTTTAAAAGCTCTATTTTGTTAGTGTACGCAGAATTTGGAGGGAGTGGTTGTTGATTATGTTAAGGTGAATTTTGCTGTTGTAAGAATAATGAAGTTTGGAGGTATGTTGATATTCTGAAGTGAGATTTTAAGTGTAATTTTAGCATAAACATGTAAGATGATTGCCTGTGTGCATACTTTAGGAAGCAAGTGCATCCCTTTTTTATGTTCCCATTTTTTATTATCTATATTTCTTTTCATTTTCCCTATTGTTCCTATTAAATTAAAAAGATCTTTTTAATCATGCTTGAAATTTACGTCCGAGAGTACTTATACTTGTATGCAGAAAAGGAATTTAAAAATTTCAAAACAACTATTTTATCTTACATATTTTACAAAATTTATCTTACTGTTACAAACTTCCACCTCATATTTCTTACGATCAGTAATTCTAAATTTATTGTATTAAAAAAATCAATTTGGAAATTTAAAATCATCAATCTATTTTAATGAATTGACAAATCACGTTTATTTAAAATGACTAATTTTTACAATATTGTTTGCTGTTTTGCTTTGTTAATATTTCTTTTTTCAACAATAGTGTGGCAAAGGAACACTTCTTAATATTTACTCAAAAATATTTTGGCAAACATTTGTTACATTTGATTTAGACCAAATATATTTCACAGATGTAACATGCAAACATTTTCAATTTACCGAGGCACGTACTCAGTATTCAAAAATTTTGTCTTCTTTCAAATATATTTTGTCCTACTTTTGCATGTGAGACCAAACCTGATATGAATGTAAATATTCCTTCTTTGAAATTTTCGGACTACATTTTTTAAAAATGTATCTTTTGTTGATATTTCTACTTTAGCGAAGAGATTCCTTCAGAATAGCGATTGATTTGACCAAAGTTTTGATGGTATATTTGTATTACATTATGTATTCATTTTGAAGTATGCATGGAACTAAAAAAATTCAGGATACTTGTACGTGATCAAATATTTATAAGAAGGGAAATTTGATTCTTTGGTTTTAAATTACTGAATTGATGTTAACAAAGACGTTCAGAGGGCGATAATAACAGGAAAGAACTATTACAAAGTTGCAATTGGAGTTGCTTTATATTAAAATGAAGTAATATGTCCTAACATAAGTGTAAAATCTGAAGTTAAATAATTAGAGTTTGACGAGAGAGGAAGCGAAAGAGAGAGAGAGAAAGAGAGAAGAGAGAGAGAGATAAAGACACACACATATAAGCACAGAGAGAGAGTGCCAGATAGACATTCACACAAAGATATTGACAGATAAAGACACAGAAAAAGAAACAGAGAGAAAACAGACAAAGGCAAACAGAGAGGGACAGACTGAGAGATGCAGTTAAATAGAGAGAGAGAGAGACAGAGAATATGAGGAAGAATTAAATAGAGATAGAGAGAGACAGAGAGAGACAAAGAATGAGGGAGATAGAGAGAGAAAGAGAAAGATAGAGCGAGAGACTGATAGAGGGAGAAAGAGCGAGATAGAGAAAGACAGAGATAGAGAGAGAAAGAGGTAGAGGAGGAGAGAGATAGACAGAGAGAAAAGTGTGAGATATTAAATAGAGAAAATGAAACTGTGATATCCTGTTTTGTTACATTCACTAAATATATTTTAATTAACACTGCTTATAATTTAATAGTAAAATACCGGGTGGCCCAGCGGGTAATGTTTGAAACAATTGAAAAAATAAAAACAAATAAGAGACATGAGAAGAATTTAATGACGTTTATTGAATGGACATATTGGGCAATTAATGATAAAGAGGTTCGAAGTGCCCGCCATCTTTAACAAGGACAGCAGTTAGGTGGTTCTGGATCTATTAGACTTTGTTTCAAACATTACCCGCTGGGCCACCCGGTAACTTTGTGCCTGGGCGTCATTTTAATTATTAATATTTAGTATTACTTGTGCAAAAAAATTAGAGACACTTAAAGAGCATCTCAAAATTCCATTCTTATCCAGATATAAATCAGTACGACAGCAATACTGTTTTGGTATCACCAAATCAGTAAATCTGCATGAAGTTGACATTGAAAAAGTCTAATCTTGATTATTTCATTCCTTTCATTAAAAATAAAAGTAGGATAAATATTAATATATTTTAAAAGGACTATTTTTCAAAGTGTAAATGTAAAAAACAAATAACTTATTTTTAATATCAATACTTTTTTAAAGCATGTAGTGCATTAAGATCCTTTAATTATATTAATGCATTATAGATAATTACATAGAACCGAGTGATATATTAACCAAAAGACTGGAAAGCGATTTAATTGTTCAATAACATTACATTCTTTCAGGTGTGATACTATACAAGAATGTATTGATATTTAAACAAATTATTTTTTAAATTTTTCTAATAGCAATTCTTATTAATATTTTTTTAATTACAAACTTTTGCATCAGTATTTGGGAGTAATAATTACTTTTCTCTTAAATCATTAGTTGCTGCTATTGCAGTTTGAAAATTTTCTTAGCCGTATCATTAACTTTAATTTGTTTTCTGAATAACCTCTCTTGTAAAATTTAAATTACTTTATAAGTACTCGCTATTGTTCTTTTATAAATGAGCATTCCCTAGTGAAAAATAAATATCCTTTTAAAATTCTTCTCATGTATTCTATATGGAACCATTGCTTCCTTCAGGCACGCTTTTATTATTTTCCCGTGCGAGGCTGAACATGGTTTGAATACAAGTATTTGTTCCTTGATACTTTGGGAAATGTATGTGGTGCTTTCGAATTTTTTATACCTCAACAATTATTTATTTAATTCAAACTTGCTTTAAAGAAAACAAACCATGCGAATTATGTCACATAAATTATCGCTACACAATAAAACGCTCAAATTCATGTTTTTAAATTGACATAAATTTTCAGAAACACAATATATTTAGGAAGGATAATATTTTTGTGAAAACTTGTCATTGTAACATTAAACTATTTATATATTTACAAATAAAATACTGTTACGGTGATCGGGGTTCGAGGATTTTATGCAACTCAGTCGCAAAGAATAAGGCAGTTTTTTAACAACGATGAGAATTTTTTGTCGAAAATACAATGCTTGAAATACAGTGTGACTGATCTATACGCATTTCTTCTAATTACTTCTTTTTTCTTTGAATCAAAATATTTGTTTCAACCAATATTCATCGAGAAACCAAACTTGATTTATATAAATGAGGAATTTTATATAAATTCGGTTTTCGCGAGTTGAAGGAGGGTGAAGTAAGAGTTCAAGTTAAGTTAAGTGAAGTAAAGTGAAGAAATTGAACTGTCGACACGTAGTTGTTGACAAGTTAAGTGAGGATGATACGTTTGATGTGTGCAAGGAGAAGTGGGTAATGAAGATTGAAAAGCAGTGAAATTAAATATTACGGAGCGTGGAGCCATCGGCATTTGATCCAGCTAAAGATAGTGCCTAAAGATAGATACGCCTGACGTTCTCCGTGAAGGAACCGAAGCATTAAGGAATCAGGTATCGTAAAATTGATTAAGTAAAAGCTGATTATTAGTGTGCGTCGTAGTTGTAAATGAGCGTATTTAAGCTATTTTAGATTCAGTTGAAGTTCTGTAATATTATCCCCGCATTTGTATATCTCACCTTTGCACTCTACCATTGTTATATACCTTAATTAGAATTGTGTGGTGTTTGTTCATAATACATAATAAGAATTAATAAATCAAATTGGATTATCATAATGTCTGTAGATTATTTAGTTCCTCCTACACATCTAGCCGACTTTTCAGATAGACAGGAGGGTTCGAATGTAAGGGGTATCTATAGGTTACCACAACAGTATTCGGCAGAAATATTCGCAGAGCAAATCTCAGAAGGTCTTCACACCCTCCACAGCACTCAGTCACAATTAACAGTGTCTAAAATACACATACGTAAAAGATTATTCACAAGCATCGCTCGTCCAATTAAACAGCTAACTGGTAATCATGGTCAAGACAAGTGTTCTTATCGCTAGTCGAAGCAATTCTAACTAATCGCTAGTCAAAACCAGACTGACTGACTTTCGGTGAGTATTCGCTCTATTTATAGGCCTCATGGATCATTCGAGAAAGATACGCTTGCGTCATAGGTCTTGAAATTAGTGGATTTCTTCATACATTTTCAGAGAGTCCCGATCTTGAAAAATGAAGCCAACTTGTCTCTATCGCCAAGATTTCGCCAAGTTCCCATTGAATCGCCATTTTAACGTAAGAGACGGCTTTGCTTGCGGATATTACAATTTTATCATAAAAAGAATATAATAGAGTAATACAAATGCATTATACATCCAAATACAAATTATTTACACCATTTTATACAAAATTCGTACCAATACAACCCACTTTTCACTTTTTTTACACAATTTTGAAATAACACGGCAATCAATTTTTTTTGCTCTAGAACAAATTCCAAAAAAAAAAAAAAAAGGGGGGGGGGTTGTGCTCATTCGATGAGATTTTTTGAATTTTTGACAGTTTTTGATAAGAAAGAAGTCAATAATGACGAAGTCGAAGGTGAAGTTCAGTTTTTAGCAGCTAATTTAATTTACGAGAGCTTGAAATTTGCGCATGCATTAAAATTTCGTCGTAATCATAAGTTTAAAGTAGTAGGGTATTAAAATATATGTAAGCAACTTGAGAAACTAAATATAAAAACAGCCGCTTATAACGGATTTTTTAAATAACAAAAACAGAGACCGCTAATAACGAACAAAATTCTTCATTTGAAACACACCGACAGTTGTGAAAGACAGTTAATTCATATAATTATTATAAGTCATTTGTTTTGAAAAATATCCCGAATATATTGAGAGATATCGTGAAATTTGTGAGATTGTTTCCCAGTTTTCGAATAAGAATTTTGATAGTTATTTTCAGTGTTCAATCAAAGAACGGTTGAGTACAATAATTAATAAATATACTGATTTTTTGTTGTCTTATGTGATTGAACTTATTATAAATTGGTTATGTGGGATTTTATGTATTTCCTGAAGTTATACCAAAAACCAAAGTATATGCAGGAATAAAGCAAGCTCTCTTTGTAGAGTCGAACACTTTTAAGTATCGACCATTCTCTTTTACATACACGAGTTCTTAAAGAGCGTTGGTTTATAAATGAAGTTACTTGCTTCAGCTTGAGAAAAATCGATTCATAATTTTTTTTCCACTTAGCATATTCATTTTAAGTAAGAAATCGGTATATTTACCGTCTACAGCACGGGTGTTGAACTCGCGGCCCACAAGGAACACTTTTGTGGCCCGGCCAATATATCGGCAAACAATAATACGTAATAAAATAACAAACTGACGCAGAATAAAAATAAGATAGGTGGAATTCGCTAAACATTTTTTAAAATTCTTTTCTTTTCATTTTTTGCTATTATTACGTGATAGCGTAATGTATTCGTACCACACTTAGGTAAATAAGGTACCTACATTTCTTTGAATATTGATTTTTGAGCGGCCCACCTAAGAAACTTTGTTTGGTCCAAGTTAGCCTTTGAGTTTGACACCCTTGGTTTATAGTATAAAACAATAGATTATTTAGACGTACCGTCAATATCTTGGAAGTGCATATCACCTTGTATAGTTTCTTCTAGCTGATTTTAAGAAAACACAGACTAAATAAGTTATTTACGCAATATCCACTTAATTTTATTAAATCGACTGAGTATCCGGTTGTTTTCTCTAGAAATATACAAAACTTTTAAAAATTCTAAAGAGTTATTTTCAAAAAAACTATACAAAAAAATAGAAACTTAAGAATTTTTTAAAAAAACATTTAAAAAAATTAATATTTCATCCAAATAAGCAAAAATTAAACATACACACATGTAAAGCATCAAATCTGCTGTATAATTTATGAAATAAATGAAAAACACATTTCTTAGATGCTTGTTTATTTTTGTAAAACGAATTATCTATCAGTTTTTATAGAAAAACTTGGGAACGAATTATTTTCAAAAAATCACGTATTGTAATAAAAGCATACGCACACATAGGTGCGGTAACTTAAAATGTAAACAAAAAGTAACGAATTCAGTTTTTCAATAAAACATACACATTGGTAAAAGTTTAACATTTTTTAAAATTTGATTATTATTCTGTAAAATACTTTTTATGTAAATATGTATAAAAAGTCATAAACAACTTAAGTTACTTCTAAAAGCAAGACATCCAATACATAGTTATATTGAAAAAAATGTGAAAGATTTATCCAATTTTGTAGAAAGAAATCCAAAGAGTGAAAAAAATATTTTTCTTGATAACATACTCAAGTTGGATAATGCTTTTTTTATTTAAATTTCCAATACATTTATTTACAAATAATTTCCTTTTTTAAAAAAGGATTTGATGGAACATTGACAGTCTAAGACCTTAGGCAAGATACACAAAAGACAACAAAACAGTCTCTTAACCAGATTAGCCGACAAGACAACATTTGTTCACAAGCAGGGGGATCGAGATTAAATAGAAACTAAGCTTTATTTACAGGTTTACCAGAAGATAAACTACACAGTCGAATTAATATTTGCCCAACCCTTTCAAATCAAAGATAAGAGCTGTTAGTAAATGCGTTGGTTGGCTGGATTACACAGGAAACTCCCAGCCAAATATTTGCGGGGTAAAGTTTGTTGAGAACAGCTTGGATTTTCGGCAAATAGCATTCTCTCTATAAAAGCACATTTCGGGGATTTCTACTTAAAAGGTAATGATGTAACATAGAATGAAAAAGATTAGTTTATGTGATGTATTTGCTGAATCCTTCTAATCAACTGTGATGTATTTGTTGAATGCTCTAAACATTTTGAATTGTTAAAGTTTTCTGTAGGATGCATTAATTGAAATAATTTGAATTATACTTCTATAGTAACTATTTTAATTCCGCTTTGACCTGTGGCGATTTGGGAAAATTGATAGCTAGCGTTGTGATGGTTGGTCTGTCCCAACCATCAGAGTACGAGAGTTAGAAGGAAAATAAACCATAGTCAAAACAAACACAATTTGTTTACAAGTCTCAACAACCTAACAAACTTGAAAACCCAAGATTAGGAAATGCACCTTAAACTAATTATGGAAGCAAGAGTGAGGAAGACATAATTAATATACAATTATATATTTAATACCTTACTTTAGAAATGTTGGCTTGATGTACTTCAAGCTAACGATAATCCGTTTCAATTATCTAATTGACAAATCGTCAAATATTAAGCAGATAATCTACTGAATACTTTCGTCTAGCTTTCTATTACGTTAATCTCATTTCTATCCTTTGGCTTCTAACATCTCTCACACAACGAACGAGAAAGTTAATGCTTAAATACTCGACATAATTTACATAGACCGTGACCTTTTGCTTCAGGAGGAAGTTTTCGATTGAATAATATTTAAAGAAAGATTTTCCCCAGGGGATTATTAAGTGGTACGCGGATGGACCCTTTACAGTGTGATACTTAAGAAATTAAATTATGGATTTATTATGCGTTTAGTTACAAGTTATTCAAACTATTGACAATTTCAAATCTTCAGAATATGTCATTTGTGAAGGAGGAGGCAATCACATCCTTTCTTTTAGAGTGGTTCAAATGGACTATCTCTCCACTCCACTCTCTTGGGGGCGGTTTCTTCTTACATCCCGAATTTCACTCAAGTTTCCGGATCGCAGGAGGGATCCAGCCATTGGGTTTCTCTCGGCCATCGATAGCCGGCGTGATGTCAGATGAAAGGACCCCGCAATATTGAAGGGATGCACGTGTGGGCATGAAAGTAATATGCTATTTGCATAGGGACGTATTGCTATTTGCATAAGGAAGCCGATATATTGCAGCTGCGAGGAGGGAAAACGTTACAGACCAATTTAAAAGAAGTTTACTTTTTAGTTCGGGGATTTTTACAATCATACAAATAGAGATTGGAATTTGGTTGCGCGAACTTTAATCAAAACCCTGCTAAATTTTAGTATATTTTAGTTAAGAATATATTCTTTATTTAATTAATCGTTATTGTGTTTCTGTCGAGTTGAGGGTTCAAGTCCAGGTCCAATAACTGAGGACCTACCGCAAAGAGAAGCTAATGCGAGAGTTAAGCATGTTGAATTTTAAAATCTTCTCATTGGCTTGGAGAGTAGAGCCGTGGTTCAATGTCGTTATTGCATCTTGACCGTGGTTCAAAATTAAGAGGTTATGTTTAAGAGGTTTTTTTCTTAAAAGATAATAAACCGGCAATCAAGTAAACTGAAATTTATTGGAAGTAAAATGACCTCCAAACATACACAAAGATACTAATATAAAATAAAGCATATTTAATTTTATTAAAAATGTAGTACCATTTTGTGAAATAAAAGAGTAATGAAATAAAGAGTAATGAAGTAAATTTGTTTCATTAAATTGATTCTAAAATTAAATCTACTTACAGATGTATATATGAAATTTTTTCCTTTTTTGTGAGATGCAAAGTTAACTAATGAATGTAATTATTTTAGGAAGTTTTTGGCACTCAGGTATCTATATTTTCCATGATGTGGCCTTGGAGTCATAACAATTCCCCCCTCCCCCTGTGAAATTCGTGATTAAATTTGATGATTTTGAGAGTTTTTATAATACCTTTTGGTATAAAAAACAGCTTTCCTCCAAGAGAAAAATTTCTTTTTTGTAAATATTATTTATCTATTAAAAATTAGCTGTACATTTAATTTTTTAGCATATCATTATAAGGTTAAATACTCTTATTCATAATATTCTGAACAAAATTTTGCTGGATTTGATGCATAAAGATGAAATATTCTTCTCTATATAATGACTAAAATATTTCTTATTTCACTCCTTCAATTCATATTTATTTATCTATTACTATTTCTGTCATTCTTATTCGCATACATCATCATTTAGTCATTCGTTTATACATCACATATTGTATTTATATCATTATTCAGGAGTACTGTGTGCATTTATTCCTTATTTATGTATCTTATATCATTATTTGACAAATTGTAGTTTTTTACATCTTGTTTCTTTATGTAATGATCTATTTTCGTATTTTTATAACATAACGAATAATAGCATTCATAAATACAAATGAGATTTGTCAACAAAATTGACAACGTTTCTCAAAATAACAGAAAAAAATCTTCATAAATATTTCTTTTCTTGATCTGTTTGTTTTAAACGCAGAATTACGAAACTTTTATCTTTCGCAGAAGTCATCAGATTTATTCACAGAGCTATAACTTGTTGAAGCGTAATTTTTTAAAGCATTAAAAATGGACGAAGCTGTTGTACTTATTCAAAATTACTAACTTAATATAAAGTAAAGTAATGCTAGTTGGGTATTCACGCGTTATATACCGTAGATAAATTTTGTCCAATTGAAACATGTCGCCAATTCAAAAAGCATCATCATCAAATTGTGCCATTATTATTATTATTGTGTTAGAACATATGCGGGAATGGTTTTTTCACTATTGTTGCATATCGCGTCATTTAGATTTGACGATAATGGTCCACGGTATAATACGTAAGTACCGTTAGCTGAAATGAGCGTAAAATACCATTTTGTTTATTATTGAGAGTGTATTTATTGATATACTTAATTTTAATCTAAGTAGTTTTTAAAATATGACTGGAGACCTCGTCTTGTTACAGTTTCACTCTTTAAAATATGAAGGAATTAAGAAATGGAATTCATTCTCTAAATATTGGACGTAAATTTAGGCATCTTTTTCTCCAAATTTTTTTATTTCAAATCGGCTTTCTGTATAGCATTTATTGCTTTGTCTCCATTAATTTACTGCTAAACTGTTTTTATATCGAACTCAACAAAATGTCGTGCTAAACCACACTTCAAGGCCTCTTTCCGAATCAACTTTTGAAGCCATATATTACCTTATTCACTTCTGTAATTTGTTTAAAGTAAATGAAAAATCCAAGTATGAAAATATAAAGAAAACTTTCTCTAAAGTTTATTGATAAATAAAAGTAATCACGAATGTTTAGGGTGTTGTTTTTGAATCTTTGTCATAAAACTACTTGAATAAAATTTGAAAACATGATGCATTTTAGAAGTTATTTTCAAAACTACATTGAAATTATTTATTGTACTTGCAATAAGTAGTGGCAAATTTTGGATAAAAAATAATTTCAGAAGTTTGAGGACATTCCCAAACTCTATACTGAATGTATAGATACGGTGGTTAACAAAACTTTAAATTCAATTCCTTACTAAGCGCTTCCCTTAACGGTAGCTTATCATTTGGATTCAAATGCATAAAACGTTAATTCATCTTCAATTATCTTATTTTTAAAGAATGCAAAAAAATTTTCAATATGGTTTTGAAGAAATTATTTCTAATTTTCTTTCTTTCTTGCTATCAAAGATTTGAATAAAGAAGTTTGTCTGCCTATTCCGTCCATTGTATCAATGTAATCTGCGATTGTTAAGCCTTTCAGGATGAAATTTTAACGAAAGCATTTTTTTAATCAGCTGCAAATGCAATTAAATAAATTTAGGTTTTTATTTCCTTTCCCATAGAGAGAGAAACGTGTTCTCAAATTTTTTCAGTGGTAGATAAAAATAGAGCTATTATTTTTTTTGCACCTTTCACTACATCTTTTATATATATATATATATAACTTTGATTATTTTATAATAACACAAACTACGGAATTCTTAATATTAATAATTCCTATAGTACGTCTAACACTTGAAATATATTAAAATATTCTAAAAGGTTTCTATTTGCAGAATTTATTGCTATATTCATTAGTAATTTACTGCTAATTATTGTTTATGCTCAGTAAACCTTTTTTTTCTGTAAAAATTATATGTCTTTGAAAAAACAATTTTCAGTGTAATAAACTCTCTGGAAAATTTTTATGAATATAATATGAAGACAATTCGAAGTAATGTCATAAAATTTCATTTACGAATGATTTTTATAGTTTTTTTTGAGGATTTTGTTCTTTTCTTTATGGTATGTCTTTTTTATTTAGATGCATTAAAATTTGTCTTTTAATTATCTTTGTAAAACTTAGAGGGAAATTGAAATTTAAGTTGGAGGGAAGATTTTTTCAAATATATAATTCTTAAGCATCCTTGTCTCGTTATTGAACAAATAACATGCAAATTTATGTGTTGTATTGAAATATTTCACATATTAGAACACTTTTTGATATTAGAGAAATACTGTACAATAGAAAATATTTTCTGCACCTTCATCTTTTATGATACATTATTTTTAAGATCACCTTGAAAAAAATGCTCTCAAATAACAATAACAATGAAAATTGAATAAGTCTTTTGAGTACAGTCGAATGAAAAATATTTTCAAATACTTTAATTTTTTAATTTTTAAATATTTTCTTACAAAAACCAGACGAAGATCAGCTTAAAGTAGAACAATACTTTTCCTTTCACTTCAGAAAATACTTCTTGTCATTTGTCTTTCTAAGTACATGCATATGTTCTCTAGTACCAAGACTCTTATCTTTAAGAACATTGAGTACCTTTTTTAAGGAAAAAAAATGGCTAACGTAACGAACAAACCTGAAACGCGGAATTTTCTTAAATGAGACATTCAAACCCTTTTATCAAAAGTCTTTTCAAATAATACTCTTTCCACAGAAACAAAGCATTGATAAAAAAAAGTTTCCTTTTCTCTAAGTTGAAGATAAAAACTAACAAACAGAAGTGTTCCAAAAAGAAAGAAAAAGAAAAATAAAAGAACTAGAGGCATCCACTTTCTTTAATGCTCTTTTCCTTCCAAGCCATTTTCATCCAAAAATGTTGAGGTTCGGAACGCTTATAACTTCGATCTGTTGCCGTTTTTGCTTCACAACTCATAATTTGTACGCCATCTTTTACGTTTCATCTTTTGCTTTTTGGCTACAGCTTCTTTTCGTCTGCTTTTTTTCTTCCCGCCAGCTGGAATTCTTTCTTTCCATTGATCTGAGTGTTGCAGCAATCTTTCGCAACTGATGTCTGAATCAACAAAAGTTCTTTGCTTTGCAATATTCGATGCGCATTTTATTTACTTTAACACAATATTTCTTAACTGAATAACTAGAGAGTTAACTTTTTCAAAGCTTTTTGTATATCGACAATACATGACAAATTTATTTGCATAGAGAAAAAAAGATGTCGCAATAAGTTCTAAGAATAACTCGGAATGTTTTAATATTTTATCTTCTTAAGTTTCGAATTAAATTTTGAAAAGTTTCCAGACTATTTCTAGCAACAATAAAACTACAATATCAGTTTTCAGGGAATTTATTTTATTCGAATTTTAAATCTGAATGGAATCTCATATTTTATTTTATTTTTGTTTATATTAATACATTCTATAAAGTTTATTCCCAATGTATTGAATTCAATTTACTTCAAAGAAATAATATATATCTAATTGTTCATATGTTTCCTGACTTATTCTCTTAAATGTTAACAATTTAGAAGACGTAAAAATATATCAAAAATAATAGCAAGAAGTTAAACCTTGATATTTTGTAACATAAAAGCATTGTGTTTTGTGCTTATAATTATAAGCAAATAGAGTTTTGACGCATTTTTTCAGTGTGTCTTCTATTCCTAGTTCAGTTAATGGCAAAAATAAAATAAAATTAGTTTTACGTTGTACAAATTCGGCAAAATTTGATTTGAGATATTCTTTATTTAAAAGAACGCAGACGAAAGAGAGTTAAATTATAAACACGATATTAATGTATAAAATAAGACAAATTCAGCCATAACAATTGACTTCAGATTTGATATTAAGCACTATTTTTTTAGAAGCACATTTTAAACATTTGAATTATTTCTTTTAAACTTTTTCCTGTAATGAAATTTAAAAATCTCCTAACTCGCTCCTCCTGTTTTTTATGCACCCAATTTGAACCCTTTTTTCACTAAAAAACTACTACTTCTATTTTACAAACTAAAAAAAAAAGATTTGTTTTTATCCTTTGTAGTTAGAAATCCTGTTTTTTTTCCAGGCACTTTCTCGAGTTTAATTACCTAAATTAATTGCTCAAAGATTAGAGACATTTTCGTAAAAAATTTTTTACAAATATCCTTATAAACGCCCTGATCTTTACATATCTGTTCATTTAATTTGTTTACAAATTTATAAAACAATTCCATTATATTGCAGTTATATCCACTTTTTAAACGATTAATATATTTTATTCATAATATTTCGCAAATTCAACCTTTCTCAGCATAATATTCCTCACTTCGGAAATGGTTATCATATAATAAAATCCAATAGTGTTTCCTAAATTAGTTGTAAGAACAATCTCAAGATTGAGTAATATTTTAGAATGACTTCACTGTATAGGGTGACGAGGCAGCCCAAAAGGTATTGAGAAAGAGTTTCACATTTGTGGTGTGTTACTTAACTGAAAGGTATCCATGAAAGGCCTTTTTTACGGAATAATTGTTAAATTGTACTTATTCTCTCTGTGTTTATGAAGAGTGATGTAAAAATTAAAAAATTATGCAACTTTCTTGATAATTCTCTTGCATACTCGATCGTCGTTAAAAACTGGTCTAGCCGGTGCCAGTCCAGTTGATAATAAACTGGTCTAAAAAATTAAGAGAATTTTCAGACAAGATCCATTATCTCTAGAACTACTGGACCGATTTTAATGAAATTTGATATGTACCTACACTGGTGTCCAAAAGTTAAGCATAATGGATAATTATGTGAATAAAGAAGGAACTGTAAATCAGAATGGTGGGAAACGTGATATGCGAGTGTAAAATGGTTGTAAAATAAGGAAGCAAATCAAAAGAATGATAATAATTAATTTTATTATCCAAAATAGCAGTTTGAAAGAAAACTGAGCATAGCAAGGATTCACACTTTAAAGAAAAAATGAAAGAAAACATTAAATAAAATACTGATGCTGCAGTTTAAAAGGCGTGTGGTCACCTCTGACAGCCAGGCACGCTGCACAGCCATTTACCATATTTGCCATGAGATGATGAATGAGTTGTGGGCTCAAACGGTTCCAAGCTTCTTGGAGAGCTCTCTTCAGTTCTGTAACGGAGCTTGGTGGGTGCGAAAGGGCTGCAATTTGTCTCCCGAGCATATGCCATACATGCTCGATAGGGTTTAAATCAGGGGAGTTCCGTACTTCTGAACTGTACAGTGATGAATAATTTACAGTTATTTACTTGACTTAGTGTAAATATAAAACTCGCAACAAATTTGCTCTTAATGAATTTAATTCAAAACTTTTTATGTACGTATATCCATTTTAAAAAGAAATAATTTCTTCGTGTTTTTTAATGTAACTAATGCAGATTTATAACTGTCTCAAAATTTGTAAGTACCGCTTGTTTACTTCTATACTTTAATTCTTATTTTCGCTGTTGAAAAGCCGAACTGAAGTATGTACATATGAGGATTGTAAGTCTTATGTAATACACAATAAAGTCTCCCAAACCAGGGATAAATTTTCTTTTAATAAAAGTCTGAGACAGACTTTATGTCATTTTTTACTGATAATTTCATAAAACAATGACTCAAGATTCCCTAAATGTTCTATCCTTTTTCTTTTAAATACAATCTTTGGTAGAGAGAGAGAAGATAGAAAGTTTTAATTATTTTTTCTCCTTTAAAGTATTAAGTAGAAAATATTTAAATAAATTTATTTCTAAAAAAGGAGCAAAAAAAATTTTCTTAAGTTTTTTAAACAAGGAAAACAAAAATCCTATATTTTGTTAATTAAAAGTCGACCAAGTGTAGGTACGCCCTGAAATCAATATTTTAAGCACCATTTACATAAGAATAATACTAATCTCCCAATAATTGATACTTCTGGGAGAATGTTTAATGGAAGAATTATGGATTATTATTGTTTCTGATACTGTTGTCCCTGGTCATAAGAGATACAATGGATGGGGAATTACATGCGGAATTTTGTATCTATTTATGGATTATGAAGAGAAGAATATGAGTTAAAGGAAGTTTCAAGAGAATTTCGTTCCCTTTGTCTTTATGCAATTTTAGAAATGACAGTGAAAAAGAATGTTGTTATACATTCTCTCTCTTGTTGGATTAAATAATAGTAAATATTTATTTAATGAATAACAATACTTAGCGGTGTTTAATTTAGAAATTATTTGATAAATGAATTTATTTATGAATAACGCTTCTCTTATAATTGTGAAAAGGTGAGAAAATATCCGACAATATTTAAGGTGGTTATTTATTTTAACAGTAATATAGTCAGTTTTGTAAAGATCAAAACCATTCACACGTGTTGATAAATCAATTATTGATTTTTGCATTCTCAATTTGAGAAACATTATTAATTTTAAAGGTTATTTTGTTGAGAAATATGCATTAAAACAAATTCAAATTTTACTTGATTCAAGTTATGTAAATTTCGCTTTATGTAAATAATTATGCCTTTTTCACGTTTTTTTATTTTTTTCCATGTACAATATTTTGGTGGTACGTAAAAATATTTTGGTTATGTAAGAAAACCTAAAAGTTACGAATCCTTCTAAAGTTGTAAAATATTTTTAATTTACAGAAAAATTAAGATTGAAAATAAATAAAAAAACGTAAAAATTCAAAAAAAAAAAATAATATTATTAATGCAAAAAAAAAATACTGTCATGAATTATGTGGAATGAATGCTTAAAATAGTGTAAATAATTTATACCTTATAAGTTAATATTACTTTCTGTTGTATTTATTTTATGCTTAAATTGTAATATTAGCACACACAAGGAATGCCATTCCTTACATTGTAGCGACGATTCAATGGAAACTTGGTGTTAGAACCAAGTTGGCATCATTTTTGGTGACCATGTAATTGACCATTTTTGGGGAGTTGGTGATCATATAGATGTTTCTGGAAGTTACTGGAGAAATCTACTAATATCACGATCTATGATGTAAGCGGAATTTTCAAGAAAAATCCATGCAGACTATAAAGTTGGAGTTGCTCGCCAACACTGAGCTGTAGTCAGTTGCAACTTCGATAGAAATAACGCAGAGTAAATTTAAAATTAAAAAAATTATTTTTATTGAATTACTATTTGAAAAATCTGTATTAACATCAAGTGTCATCCACTACAAGTTTTAAAGAATGTATTTGAACTTGAATGGATGAATAGAAAGTTTTTTATTAACGATTGAAAATTTCAACAAGATATATACAGTAGACTCTCCATAATTCAAAGTTGAAGGGACCAATGAAAAACTTTGAATTATCAAAAGTTCGAATTATCAGGAGGGTAGAAAAAAACTCCCAAAATACCTGAAGAGAAATTTTTTTTCCTAACACATTTAAATCTGAAACAATGTAATAATGCAACAATTGTACATATGTAAAAATTATTCTAAAGAATTTTTAAAGTACATAATATACAGTATAAATATTAAACAGAAATTAAAGTTCCTGTATTAAAAGAGTTCATTTGTGTATTAAAAACAGTTATTAAAAGAATACATGATTAATTTTTTAACGAAAAAATGTATCTTTTTTTGTTTAAGGGCATTCAATCTAACTTTGTCAATAGATTTTTCTCGAATAAATGAAGCTTGAAAAAAGTCCGCATCAGCATGATTTTGAAGGGAAAAGTTCTGTATGTTTAGTGACACTTTAGCTTCTGTCAGAGTTATCGGAGTCAACTCCGATGGTCATCAAATGAGTTACGTTACAGGGGAGACACGCGGAGACAAAGCAACTCAAAACATGTAAGCTCAAGTTTGTTTGCTTCAGGGCTCTACATAATAGTGAGTTTTTGAATTGTCGAGAGTTTTATTAGATCCGTTTGAATTATCACGTGTTGTATTCTGGCCGGCCACAAATTTTACTTCGAAATATTGAGTGTACCAAAACGTATCGTTTTAGTTCGAAATATCAAGAGTTTTTCTAGAGTCTGAACATATACTTCGAATGAGCGAGAGGTTCGTATTATCGAAGGTTTGAATTACCGAGAGTTGACTGTATAAATAAATATATATAGGGAGAGAATGAACTAATAATGGTTATTTAAATTAAAAAAGTGGATGAAAATACATAGTAGTTTTGTCGGAACCGTTGAATTATTTTGTGTTAATCGTTATTTCGTCTTAAACGTTTTCGCGTTAAATGTATTTTATTTTATATAAAAATACACAATGGACTTTTTTTATAACAATTTTCGTTCTGTGATATTGATGACTCAGAATGGAATAGTAATTACTTTCAACCCTACTCTACCTATAAAAATAGAAGCATATTTCTCGAACGCCATACTTTTAAACTTCTATCTTCCTAACTCCTTTTCCCCACTGTAATACATGGCCAAATAATAAACTCCCCATACAAGAGTCAGTTTCATTTAAAGAAACTTCTTTACTTCCACTTGGACCTTTACAAACTGCACATATACTTGAAACATAGACCATTCTTCGATGAAAACACGAGCAGCTGAAAAATACCAGCAGCTGTTACCTCCTTTCCTTTCTTAGCATCGCACCGAGTTCCAAATCAGTGCAAGGGGGCAAAGTGTCTTGAGTAGGGAACTGTTTCCGCTTCAATGGCTTTTTGGAGCCTAAAGACAGTAGCCGTTGATGCACGAATGGGGATGAAGAAGTAAATAAAAGGGAGGAGGGGTTGTAGCAAAAAGGAACAAATAATAATAATAAAAAAGGAAGGAACGGGTTTCATTGTTCCTTTCGGAGCAGTCCAGGAATTGATCCAGCTCCAGTTTAGAGCCTTCCAAAGAAAAGTACGTAACCACAACTGAAGATTCTTCCTTCGCTAGATATTGACTGATCAATGGATGTACAGCATCCAACGCCTTTTCGCAGGGTTTTTATGTGGGGTTTAAAGGCTCCAGAATCGATGAGACACGCCATTTCATTTCCGTATTTGTTCCGGGATTCGTAGTTTTTTATTCACCTTTTACCGTTAAACAGACTTGATTATTGGTTTAAATGGTTACTGTCATTTATGGTCCAACATTTTATGACTATTACTGAGAGTACTTTTAACTTTTATGGGTTTAAAATGGCTTTAATCAGTGCTTATATGTGACCTATAACATAGTATTTCTGTAATAATTCTTCCCAGATTAGATGTTTTTAAGCTTTTGTTACACTTTTGATTCTTTCTAGGAAAAAATAATTTTTTTATTGCATGCAAAGGTAAAAAAAGCAAACGTATATATCGTTTAAATTGGTTATTTCTCTATATAAAAATGGTTGCTAGAATAAATGGCATCACTTCAATCCAACACCGTTCAACTGAACACTATGAAAATTTGCATGTATATGTATTTTTTATATGTATTTAATAAACATAATTCCATTATGTGCAGTTTTTGTCTACTTAGGCTATAATTCTGATTACATATTTGCCTTTTGCACTGAATAAAACTTATAAGTTGTATTTTTTTCAATTTTGTATTGTTGTGGTTACAACAGCGATTCTCAAATTTTGGGGTTCGCCTCCCCCCCCCCCTACAGGGAGCGTGATTACCCTATGTGAGGGAGGCAAGCATATCAAAAAGTCGAAAATAAAAGATTTTTTGAAAAATTATTATTTAAAAGTTTCTTACTGAAAATATGTAATTCTTAAACATATAAAAATTTGGCACTTATCTTGATTATTAATACGGTGTATAATTAAAGTCGTATTGTAGCTTTAGTACGTACGTCAACGTATATTATTATTACATTGAATACATTGTTATTTGTATGGGAATGGGTGTGCGAGGAAAATTATAATTGAAAATTGGGTCGCAAATACTGGAAGTTTGAGAGACACTGGGTTACACACAAATAAATTATAGCAATTGTATATCTAAAGAATCCTTATAAACTTATAATACCGCTTTGCATGCATTTTTTTAAATCAACTACAGATTCAAGTGTAGATGATAATAAAGTATTATTACTTGTTTTGACGAACTGGAAACAGCAAGAGAGTTTTCTTTAGAATTCTCTCTCTCTTTTATATGGAATATATCGAAGAACTAGAAGAAATTTAGTTTTATGATTAACGGTTCTAACTTACTGACATGCGCGTACTTATTTCATAGGATTTTTTTTATGTTAATTAGGAAGTATTGAAGATTGTAATGTATTCGAAGATTAGTGTTTTGTTATACTAGCATGCATGAATATATTATTAGTTTTTATTTGATTATTCATACATTTATTAATATCTCTCTTAAGACTTTATATTTAATTCTTTCTAATCACATGAAGGAATTTTAATGATGAATTAAAAACGGTATTTAATTTTGCACATATTCCACAAAATGTACATTAATAATAATATTAACATTTTTCTAAAAGCATTAAATCTATTATATTTAATGATTAAATTTATCTCATGGTAATAAATATTTATGCTCTAAAAAGTAGCTTTAAAAGAAACACACTTAAATATTAAACATTAACAAGAAATATTTTCAATCAAATTATTAAATTCTGTACTTGAT
Source organism: Trichonephila clavata (assembly GCA_019973975.1). Taxonomy (NCBI): domain Eukaryota; kingdom Metazoa; phylum Arthropoda; class Arachnida; order Araneae; family Nephilidae; genus Trichonephila; species Trichonephila clavata. The sequence continues at coordinate 19,106 of BMAO01026824.1, read as the reverse complement.
GAAAGCTTATTTAATATCAAAATGCTGATAATTGGAATAAAATATTACCTAAATTTCCTAATTACTCCTTAAAATTTTTTCCAGTTATTTAAAATTAATAGAAGAATTTTTAAATATCTATTCTTACATTCTAAAAGTATTTTAACATAAATTAATAATATAATAATTCTGGTACATAATTAAAACTGCATCTCTTCATCACTGATTATAACAATTTATTAATTTTACAAGAAACAAGGCATATTATAGCACTAAATGTTTTAAACACCCATGCTAAGCTACAAGTAGTTTTATACCACTCAAATCAATAATACTTGTGCAACAATTAATAAAAATATCGAATAAAATATTTACTAATATCAAAACCCAATTTTATCCGGCAACATGGAAACAATTTAATCAAAACTACTTCATAACTTATGCATCGTCAATCAATCATGCAGATAATCTTAACTAACTAAATCTCAAGATACCGATTCAAGAAGTTCTTTATCCCAACACGGGATATACACATTTCATAACAGTCCACGGCATTTAGCTAACCTACGGAGTACACGATACGTTTCCGAGCATAAAGGACCTACAATCAACTTTGTAATGAATATTCAAAACTATCCTCCCATCTCAGCCTTTAATCAGCACAATCTCAACATTGTATGATGCTCATCTAGCATTACATCGATTATGTGGTGGCAACGCACCCCTTCAAGCGGCTATTCTTCGCTACAATCCTTTAGAGGGGTATAGGAGAACGCTAAGGGGGAGGATGGCTAAGCTCTTAGCCTCCCCCTACTTCCACTTACATCTAAACTTTTGCTGCGGGCAATGTTCCATCCTCCTCTTCACCCCTACCCTCTCTTTCATCTATCCGACGACCCCCATTCCTCCCCCCCCATTTAATTGATCGATATAATTGTATTGATTTTGGAGCTCTCTATGTCCTTAGGGTGTTGACTTAGAAGACAGTGCTAAAGTTATATTTATTGAGTCTACTTAATTTACCCTTACTCCGCGCGTTTTGATGGTACTAAAACAGCTGAAAAGGATATAAATGTTCGGACCACAGTGGTGTAGTATTTATGAGATGAGTCTGGATGTGGCTTTACATATTGAGAGATGAAATTCACTTATATTGTCTAGATCAGTGATTCTGAGCCTTTTTTTTATTGTAGTACACCTTTAACAATATCAAAATTTGGTGGCACACTAACAATAAAATAAGTTAAGGTATCCGACTACCCTAAAATAGAAAATTTTGCCAAAAATTGACAAATTTTTTTATATTTTATAGGCCATCTTATTAGCTTTACAAAAGTACACAGTTTATTATTTTCCGTTCACTAGAGCAAAAACTACGAGTGTTTTAGTAATAGCAGATGCCATACTCTCTCTCTCTCTTTAAGCAAGATGTCTTACTTTAAAACGCGTTTTACTCGAAATGTGTGTTTTGAAAATGCTCGAACGGGGCCAGCTATTGCTGAAAAAAAGTTTTGAAAACAATTAACTTAAATTTTTTGTGTATGTTCTGTATAAGAATATAGAAGTGTTTTAACCATCAGATTTATCAATTAATGTTTTATTACAAAATTTAGTCCTTATGTTAATATAATCACTGTTTTTTTAAGAAATTTCATATAATAACAAAGATAAAGTGCTCTAGTTTTTGTAAAAAATAAAATATGCTTACCCTGAATGTCATTTCAAAAATGAATAACACAGCAACACATCAGAATCGAAAAACTGAAACTTTGTTCTTAAACTTTTGGTACAGAATGGGCCCCGTTTATGTTATTTTTTGCAAGTTTTTAGCAGTTTTTGCCTTTTTAAATAATAATAATTTATTTTTCTCTTCTTACTTTTAGTATATTTTTCTTAAAATATACTAAACAAAAATCTAAAAGAAGTAAAAAAAAATCCTATACCACCATATTTTTAATAAAAGTTGTTACAAGTAGTCGGATACTTTAAAAGAGTTTTAATCTATAATAGACTGCTGTTGGAAGGCTGGGAATCCAAATTCACACAAATAAGATGCCGAAATTAGTAACAATACTTTAAAGCTTTTTTTGCTGTTATGACATAGATAATCTTCTCTAACTTTAATCCAAAATTTTCTAAATGACCCTTTCGAAGGCTTTGAAATTAAATCTTGACTATTACTGTGCGCAATTAGATTTTCCTGTTCATTCAAAGATAATTCCCATCCAGATGTATCCGTTATCCTGAATGGATTATATTCATTTTATATCAATCAATACTTAAAAGATTATGATAAATATACCACGAATGTCCTTAATTTTTTTCTAGAAATCGGTCGAGTTATTTAGTTTCTGGTTTCATTTTTTTCTCAGAATAATAATTTAAAAAGTAAATTGTTGGCATTTTTCAAGAATTTGGCGGCACACAAAAGTACAGCGGCACACGAAAGCACCGCGGCACAGTGGATGAGCACCACTAGTCTAGATAATGATTATAGATTTTTTAGAGTCATGTACCTCTCAAGAATGCCAATTTGATAATTAGAAAGTGCAAGAATACATACCGATGGAATATTACTTCTCAAATCAAAAGTTGCCAAAGTAACTAACATCCTGTGCATTCTTACTAGAATGAAAAGTACATCATTAAATATGAATGTACATTATTAATTAATGAAAATCCTGCCTTACAGACATTTCTTACATAATGTTATATTGTAGAAGGATATTTTCAGGTAGTTAAAATTTATTTATGTTTAAAGATCCATAAAAGAAGACTAAATTATTTCTTCAAAAATGAATTCATTTTTATACTGAATTTGAAGTAAAGTATGTAACGTCGAGGAAATTTGAATTTACTCCATAATTGCGATATTTTTGGATAAATTAAAATTTTTTTTTGTTTACTTATTTCAAGTGTTCGTATGTTACAGGCTCGTTAGTAAGTTCACGTCCTGTAAATTTTAATTCTTCATTTTACAAATATTTCTTTTTTACTGTTTACTATTAGATTTAGATTTGGTTTTTCTTGTGCGTGTTTGTAGTTATGGTTTATAAATGGACTTTGTATCGCATCTGTTTTTAACTATAAAAAATTGTTTTCATTCAATATGGTAGACATTCGAAATTTTTAGAGTTATTAGTTTAACTGTGTTGTTTTCATACTTTTTTGTTGCAGTTACAATCATAAATTCTATTTTTAATAGCTGATTCTTTTAAATAACAAATGTTAAAGAAATAATCAAGATAATTAACACGTACTTTTGTATAAAGTCTGAATTTTTGATATAAATAGGTATTTAGATAATAGGTTAAAAATGGCTAATTTGTTTTAAATTCTTGATTAAAACGAACCAACAGACAACAGTAAATATTATATTTAAATCTATAATTTTATCTAAGTACTGATTTTAAATTTTATTCATGCCTCAGAATTTTTCATCTCAGACACCTTTTTCTGAGGAATAATCCCCTTATGTGCACTTATTGCTTTTTCCCACTGATTGTGAGTTGCATTTTGACTGAATGTATACCAATTTAATTCTGCTTGTTTTAAACATTTATAAATCACGTTCTTCTTCTTTAATAAACGTTTGGGGAAGATCCTAACCACAAATATTCTAATTATATGACGTTGGGTTTTGCCAAATATTTAATTTATAAGTTTATATTATTAAGTTTATAAAATGAAAAATCTTTTCACCTTGTATTAAGTACAATATATGTTCCAGAAGCTTAAACCAGCAAAGTTTTTATTTTGAATAAATATTTTTATTCTAAAATATGAAAAAAAAAAATTGAAAAAAATTTTTTAAAATTTATTTCAACTGTGATTAAAAAATTAACGGTTTGGTGCTTTAAAAATACCTACAAACGCGATTTATTTTGGAAATTTTTATTGTACTCTTATTAACAAAAGTATTGCTGATTACTAGCTTAGATTATGATAAAATATGTCTAGATACTCACATAAATTTCAAGCTTAACATTTCAGAATAATTTTAAAAAATTGTACATTTTTTTACTTTCATATCATGTAGATAATCTTGTGCGTGCAATATTTATACGATTAATTTGAGAAATGGAATGTGTGACCATTTGATTATTGATTTCATTTATTTCAGAGTTGTATACAAAAATTGATAATACTACTTACCATGAAACTTATGATGTTGTAAAATTTTATTAGATCATAATTATATATTTTCTCAATGTTAATTTTGATCTCTCGGTTATTGAAGTTAATAAGTTCAGAATTATTATTATTTTTTATTACGTTATTTATTCTTTCAATTGAAATTCTTCGTTTTCCTATTCAAAGCTGTTTTTACTTTAAAAAATTAAAGAACATAACCTGAATTGAAGTTTGTTTAAAGATAAATCGAATTTCAACGCATTCTTTTCTGGGTAGTATAAAAAGCAAACATTTTTTTATGCATTGGATTCTGATTCATTAAATATCTTTTTGAATATATTGACTTTCTCTTACCCATTCAATATATTTTATGTTTTGCTCTTCTCCACTCATTTTAATACAAAATAGAGGATTTACAAAACAAAAAATTTTTTTTGTGTTTCTAAATTTTAAGCGACGAACTTATAGTAATCTTACGATTGTTTTTAATTGTTATTGTACTAATTTAAATTGTTAATTTATTCCATAGTAGGAAAAAATAACTGTTAAAAAGTCAAGTCAGAGAGAAAAAAATATTTTTAAAAATCTGATCGTAACAATTGGATGAAAATACTGTACATTAAACTGAAAGTCTGAATAGTAATGGATACAATTACATTAACTTCACTTTCAATAATTTAAAAAACTGTATATCTGTACTAATGCAGTGCTTTTTAAACTTTCAATCTTTGCAATCCAATTTTTAATAAAAATTTTCATTGTGCCCCCCGCACCCCTACAAGAACGTTTTAAATGCAATAATAATACACTTTGACTCTAAAAAATGGCTATAATATACCTTAATTATAAACCTTACAAATTATCACGATAAGTATTAAATTTTGTGTATGTTACTTTGAAGTAATAGATATTTCAAGTACGTTACTTTTAAATAATAACTTTTTTAAATACTTTTTTTTCAAATGTTTGATATGTTGGCGCCCCCCACGTAGGGTTGTCACGTCTTCCTAGAGTGCAAAGTTTGAGAATCGCTGTACTAATATTATTGAAGCATGCATTGCGATTAGAAACATTAGGAAACTAATTATATAATTTTCTTGTACGGAATATCATGTTGATATCCTATATATATAAACATTCTACGAAACATAATAATTTTATTATAATACATATATGATGCTTGTATATGTGGTCTCTGGCTATCTAACTTATACGAGATGTTATACGTATGTCATTTATAATTAACAACCCAGCTCGTCGTCATTCGTTTGATTAATAATGAGGCAATTAATTAATTCCTGTTGCTATGTTGGAAGCACGATATGAGAATAGCGCATCATATCATTTATCATTTACTACCAATATCTAGAGTGTCTTAATAAGCGTGTTCACTTAGTAAAGCGCATGCGCAATATATTTTAAAGCGTTTGTTTATGATTAAACTAACGGTGCGATATGAAAAATGTTTTACCTGTGTTAAAACTCATATCTACAGATAGGTAAAATAAATCAAGCAAATATGCTTTCCCGAAAACGCTTAAGGCGAAATATCGGCCAACAAGAAATAATACGAGGGTCCTGACTACTATAAATTTTTATGCATTTTTTTCTTAAGACAAAACGAAAATCGCTTAACACGAAACATTTCCCTTCTGGGAATGAACCAAATACGGAAAACACCAGACGCTTAATGAAATGTTTGAGAAAGTTTCTGTATTATTAGACTGTTCATCGGAAAAATTCGTTACAGTAGTTGATGATAATATGTGTACAGCCTAAATTATGGCAGACAAAGACATTTTGGAGTTTGTTCAAGGCTTAAAGAATATCGTTAGTATAAATTCCGAGGACGAAAATGGAACGAATAATGCAAGTCCTGTTGCCACATCACCTGAAATGAGGAACATCATAAAAAGTATGCGCAGTTATTTGATGACGGCCAATGGTGAAATGAATAACAAAATGGACTGCATCGATCAATTTGATACTAAAGAAGACAATACAAAGTAAAATATGAGATTGTTTTCCAAAAACTCGAAAAATGTTTTGTTTTTCAAAAAAATTTAAAATTTTGTATTAAACTTCATTAAGTTATTGTGAATATTTTCATTCCATTGATTTTTATTAAATACATGCGTATATACATATCTCTGTAAATAAAATGTACTCTAATAAACTTAATTTTGTAGATATTTTGCTTTATCCTTTAGCACGAAATTTTTTTAACACGAAAAAATATTTCCGTCCCCTTAAGGCCTTTAAGGAATCTAAAATTGCAAATTTTAAATTTTTTAAAAAAATTATGTTAAAGCCTAAACATTTTTGAGCATGTTGATACCAAAATTTTGTTCATACTGTAAAAACTTCAGAAGTTATTGAGAAATAACTAGACAAAAACTCTTTCTCTGTTCTCTTTCTTATCTCTTTAACTTCATTTTTCTCAAAACAACAAATTTTAGCTTGCTCTTCATAATTTATACAACAATTTTCATAAAAAAATTTTATAATTTTTTTTATCTGAATTTTAATAATTTTTTCTTAAAATTTTAAAATTTTCCTTATAATTGTATTTAAAAAATTTTTTTTTTCACTAAATTTCTTAAATGTTAGCATAACTTCTAAGGTGAACATTTTATACCAAGTAAAATTAATTTTGTAAATTTTGATCAATTTTGTACTTTAAAATCGTGCGCGGTGTAAAACACTAATTTTCAATTTTTTGAAAAATTGTCCAATTTTTATCTCTTTATAACTTTTAAAATATTTTCTCAAATTCTCTGAAAATTTGAGAAACAATGTAAATTTATATGATAATCATGTGATAAAAAATTCAAATGATTGTTTTGTTTTATTGCTAAGTTACATTGTTTTGAAGAAGGATGTTTTTTTCGAGTGCGCAGATATATGTTAAGGATCCTGAAACGCCTTAAATTTTTGTTAAACGATAGTCACTGCTTTCACTTTGTTACTAATGATTCATGTTGGCTCGTGAACTGAAGCGGCTCCAACACATTTTGTTCTTTTTATTTATCTTGAAAAATATCTGGCAACAGATTTTTTTTGATTATTTGCCACATGTTCTTATTCAAATGGAACTATGTAGTTAAGTTGAAGCTTTGCTCTTGTGAAAATCTTCATGCTAAAAAACTCTGATTTTGTCGAAATTCTATTCTTAATAATCTATTCCAAACAATTCATTCCTTTCCTTAGATGAATTTTTTTATCTCGATTTAAAACGTACAGTCCACTAATTTTATTTAAATTAACAAACGAATATAGAACAATCCAGTAATAATAATAACAAGGAAATATGAATAATAATTCAAGTCTAAAAGTCAAATAGTTCCGAAGCCGGAATGTTTATCTTTAACGCCCCTTGGGTGTCGATTTTCCCCAAACCCCTCTTTTGTAGAGGATCTGTACTCCATGAAAGAAACATGCCTACCAAATTTCAAGTCTTTACGTCTAATAGTTCTGGAGACATCGAGAAAAAGAAGTGTCGCTTTTCTCCTTTATATATGCATATATAGAGAGATAAATTAAAAGAATGATTGCATATAACAATGAATATCCTACAAATCAAAAGGAGCTTAAATTCTGAAGTTCAGAGCCAATAGCATGAGACTGATGGCACGAAAACTGCAATAAACCAAAATGGAAAGCTATATTTTTCTGAAGCTGTCACTAACTTGTCTACTTGCGATTTGAAAATAAGTTTTCTGCTGAAAAAGGAAAGTTTGATCTCATAAAGTAAAACTACCCCTTCTTCATTCACTACACAATGTCACTGATACATTTAGAGAATCTAAAAGTTTTGATCCACTAACTTTTCATTATTATACGCAACATATTTTGGTTCTCAGTCTCAACATTTAAGCTCCCTTTTTTTGGTGGATATTTAATATTATCATCATTACTTTTGATTTGTTATATATATATGTTTAGCAAATATATATATACTGGCTATAACTTGTTTATTGTACTCATATTTAGTGCGGGCTCTGTATTTCTGTATGCAATTTTTAGGTAAATTACCTTTTCTCATAATGGATTTAGGTTTCCTATCCATTATTTTCAATAGGTTTTTGCTCAGTATTATTAACAGAAAGGGGGAAGGTTGGCTGGCCATAAAACATGTTCAACCCCACTTTTATATAAATTTTTTTTATATAAATTTTTTTTATATAAATTTTTTTTATATAAATTTTTTTATATTTTTATATACCCCCCCCCATTCTTTTATAATTTTATATTTAACTCTATTATTTTAATTTTTCATATTTCCTTTTAAATTCTGTTGTCTGGTTACCTTGCAATTGCAATTATTTTCAAATTTAATCATGTCTATTCTTCTCTCTCTTGTAGAGAAATTTTGATTATATATATAACATATTATATATATATACATACATACATACATATATATATATATATATATATATATATATATATATATATATATATATATATATGAGTTTGAATTAAAGAAAGGAGAGTAACAACATGAAACACAAAAGTCAAAAGCATCGAAAAGTATTTAGTAGACTCTTCTTCATAAAATCATTTCACAAATAAATAGGAGAGTAAAATGAAGTATATGCCGTCTAATTTAAAAGAAATGAATATTAAGAGTACGAAAGTTTTAATTCAAAATAGAAGTTATCAACACGAATTCCAATACTATGCGAACAATTTCTCTAAATTATATTTTCAAATAATAAAGTGCAGTTTTCAAACTATGATGAATAGATACGTTATCTACGACAATGGAGCTTTCCTCAATTAATAGCTGTGTAATTGGGACTTTTAGAAGAACTGATAGAGTTTGATGGAAAAGAGTTATTACCTTATCAATATAATTATCATTTTAGCAAATTAAGAACTTTTAAATTTTTATAGATAAACTCCGCCGATTGTGATGAAAACTCAGTTCATTTGAATAAGCTAATATAATATAATGTTTGAAATAGGCATTTCAACAGAGTTTATCTCTTAGTTGGAATTATCAGGAATTGAAGGGTTTGAAATATAGTCAAATTTCGTGAATCAAACAAAGAAAGTAAATGCTATTGAAAACGCGTTATTGTATCCTTGGGTGAGTGAATGAAAGTTTTTTTTAAAAAAAATCACGCTATAAAGCAACACAAGGACTATTGGTGAAGGACCTCGTAAATTTCAACTTCGGTCCAGTGACGAGAACGATATTTGAGCTGAACTCTCCTCCCTTCGTATTTCCACACCACGCCAAGGGGAGGAATTTGAGCCTTGATAGGTTTAACGTGCATACACTACACGGCCGGTTTTCAGTGGCATTCGGACACCCCGCCTATGAGTTTGTGTCATATACACTGGGCTACCGTGGCAACATTACACTGGTGTGCAAAAATTAAGGACGAAGTCGAAAAATTAGCATATCAGCTAAACGAAGAGGCAGAGCGGACAGAAAGACCAATCAGGAGATTAAGTGAGGTGATGTACGGTAGCACATGCGCAGATATGCAGGTAGACGTAATGGGGGAGTGTCTGAGTAGTAAAGCATGTTGTCGGTGTAAGATTAGTATTTCTGGCAAAGAGATTGCACACCGTATAGCAGTTAAAATCACACCGAGTTGCTGCCTCAGCGAGAAATGGCGGATAATCAATCTGTTAGACGACATCTGGATGCTTTTACCCCAGGTCGAATCATTGGGAAGTTGGAGGAAGGTCGCAGTGTGACAAGTGTGGCTGCAGAGTTCGGAATTGCTCACAGCATCGTTTCATGACTTTGGAAACAATTTCAAACTACAGGAACAGCTATCCGGGAGCTCAGTAGTGGTCATCCACGAGGAACCACACCCGCAGACGACCGGTATATTGCCTTACAGGCCAGAAGAAATAGGCGGCAGACAGCGGGAGAAATCGCTAGACACACGACACAGGCGACTGGACGACCGATATCGCGTTTTACCGTGGCCAGAAGACTGCACGGTGGTGGTCTGTTTGCACGACGCCCTGTACGGTGTGTACCTCTAACGCCTGCCCATCGGAGAAGGCATTCTCTGTGGTGCCGGGAATACCGGAATTGGAGAGACAATGAATGGGGACGAGTACTCTTTACAGATGAGAGCAGATTCAGTCTGAGTAGCGATTTTCATCGCATACTCATCTGGAGAGAGCGGGGAAGCCGCAATCATCCCTCGAACATCATTGAAAAGGACAGGTATGGAGGTGGCGGTGTTCTCGTTTGGGGAGGCATCATGCTTGGTAGTCGTACAGACCTTCACATCTTCGACGCAGGTTCAGTCAACGGGACCCGTTATTGTAACGAGATTCTTCTTCCATATGTGCGTCTTTTTAGAGGCGCTATGGGTCCGCAGTTCCTTTTCATGGACGACAATGCACCATGTCATCGCACAGTAGCTGCCGAACAGCTCTTAGAGAGTGAGGATATTGTACGTATAGATTGGCCGGCACGAGCTCCGGATCTCAATCCCATCGAGTATGTATGGGATTTTCTAGGCAGACGCTTGGCAGCTCGTACCTTACCACCAGTAACGATTCCGGAGCTTCGATTGGCGCTGCAAGACGAATGGGCAGCAATGCCTCAACAACTCATTGACACCCTCATTCTCAGCGTGGGCAGACGCTGTGAAACCTGCCTAGCAGTCAGGGGAGATCATATCCCCTACTAAAGACCGGATATTTCTTGCTGGACACCCATCACAGGGATGTTTCGGCTTTCAGTCGTATTGCGCTCCATGCTACTTTTTCAATAAAGCTTCTTTTTTTATCCCTCTGATTTCTCTTTTAGTAAGTGTTGCTTACATTACTCATGTCCTTACGTATTGGGGATCTTACGGTATTAAATGTGTTGATTTGGAATGCTTTTGTACAAAGTTATATTGAAAAAACCGTCTCGTCCTTAATTTTTGCACACCAGTGTATATCTTCGGGAAATCTGCCTACACGTATAAGTAGTATAAAAAGTATTCATTAATAGTATACAATCATCTATGATAATATTTTTATTTTAATCAAGTGAATATTAGTGCAACATAATATAAATTGATTGTGATTTCCGGTTTTGCCATGTGAAAAAAGAACATTTTTACATAAAGCATTTGGTAGCTAACTGCCTATTTGAAAAAAAAAAATTCTTTTCCCTCCGTGCTCATAAATTTTTAAATAGATGAAGCAAATGAAACAAAATTTGTGTTAAGAAAAGCTTAGAATATTTATTTATTTTCATGAATTTCATAAGGATTTTTAATTTACAAGTGAAATGGTAATTGAGGTAGTTTTTTTAATCAAGAAATTGTTATTATATACGAGACTTATATAATAGCAGTAACACATAAATAGTTTAGGACAAATAAGAGAGAAATTTCTTTCTATTTAAAAGTCAGGAAGAAATATAAAAGTAATTCCAAGATCCTATTCCTATATAGATAAATTTTTCCTAACTCAACCAAGCATTCTATTGCATTTAATGGTAGATCAATGAAAGAAAATATTTCTTAATTTATCCAAGAAATATGCTAGTACACAGCATTAGAAACTCACATAACGAGTTGCAATTGTGGTATTGATACGGTTCGAATTCACAGACATTGTTGGCTCAGAAATAATCATGGACATGAAAAATAGACGTTTTAATATATTTTATTTTTCTTAAAATATCAAAAATATTTCTACTTGTTGAGTGGATTCCCTAAGCGAATATTAACAATAGTCAATACTTTTTGACTATTGATTATTTCTAGATGAAATGCCCACGTAGCTAAGCTTGAAGGATGCTCTACTATCTTCAAGTAGGTTTACTCAGGTTATTTTTCGATGTCAATCTTGCTGTTAGGCTGTTACCAACTTCAGAACTTTCTCTTGTCGTTCTGCTAACATTCGCTGACACTTAGTGCCAATATAATCCTCCTTAAATCCTCTCCTATCCTATTTCTTATACTCACTAAGAATTATCTTTGAGTAGTTATCTATATTTGCATATGTAGTAATCTCTTTCCAAGGTGACGTTCTCATATTAAATAACGTCATGATGTAGTCCCAAAGATTAGTTGAGGAAAATGGACATGATTGGTTGGTTATGTGCAGGGTGATTCATAAAGAAGTATACAGTTTAAATGCACTATAAATCAAGAACAATTTCTGATATTGTATGTTACTTGTAACAGAATTGTATGGAATTATTTAAAGTTATGTTAGAGACAGTCACAGATGTTCTATGTGTGAGCCCTTAGTCACATGACGCACGATGAGCCAGTAATACATTTCAACCCCAACGAGTGTTAAGAGGGCATAGTACCTTTGACCCTTCTGTAAATCGAATTTTCAAAAACATTTTAAGAGATTAATATAGATTGTTAAGAACGTCTTAAAGCAAAAATCGTCAAAATCTGACAATAATTACGCTCTTAGCACTAAAAAATGTAAGTGTCAAAAATACTTGACTGTTAGAAAAGTGTAAAGAAACAGATCTTTCGTTAGGTTCTATTTGGAAATTTTTGATTTGTTATTAGTTTCGTCAGTATCTCGCACTTAAAGGAAACATGAGGTATGTCGGCGACTCACTTCGTACTTTAAAATACCAGTCAAATGATGAGGTTGAAAAATCTGTTTTACAGCTTAGAATTAATGGTCAAAAATATCAGCATCTTACAAAACAACAATTGATATTGGTCAAAAACGAAGCTTCGTTGATATTTGATGATGGACTAGCTAATCGAATAAATAATATGAAAATTCCGGGTTTTAAAATAAATATTTTTCTGCTATTTCTGATTTTTAGGCATGAATAACGGGAGTGGAAATTGTCTATATCTCTCACAAAAAAGGCTCCTAAGACACTGAAAATGAGGAAAAAAATATGCAGAAACACTTTATGGAAAAAGAAGCCTCAATATATGAAATAAATACAGTTTAAGTGTAAAAATGTTTATTTTAATGCAAAAATATTAAAATTTAATCTTTAGATTTTCTCAGTTTCTAAATTTCCCACTTTCCCACAAGATTTTAAAAAAAGTATCGGTTGCAGAGCTACGATTTTTTATATGTATAATGTACTTGTAGATCTACATTCTGCATGCCTCAATTTTTGAGATGGGATCAGTTGAACTTATTTTGTAATGTGATAAATACTAAAAAAACAGTGATTTTAAATTTTCTCACTTTCTTTTAATTAAAAAAATACTAAAATATGATTTAAATTTAAAATTGGAGGTATACAGAATACAGACATTCTTAAGCTTTCATTTGATATAAAAATATAGGATCTATCTTTAGTCTTTCAAAAGTTATCTCGTGGGTAACAGAAAGAAAACTGTTTAATTTTTTATTATATTTGTATTCATACTTTGTTATTTAAAAAAACACAATAATTTAATAGTAAAATTTTTCTTTTATTTTAAACTTTGTACTTTGCTGCACGAACTGTAAGAAACTCATATTAAAAAGAGAAGAATTTACTGGCTTATGAGGAATCGAAAAAGTACGTCAAAATGTGCAATATCAAGACTCCACAAGGTACTATCCCCCTTAAGATATCTGAATCAAGTCCATCGATAGCGGTTGTGATATGCTGTTTTGGTTCCACTAGATCACCAGGAAGGGCCTTTATGTAGCCCCACTGGAAGAAATCACAAAGTGTTAAGTCAGGGCTTCTGGGTGGCTATTGGTAAATGGAATGTTGTAATCAAAAACTCTTCTAGTCCATCGTTGAGGAAGATTTTCCTCGAGGTAATCTCGCATGTTGATCGTATCGACAGTGTAGCGGTGCACCATTCAATTGGAGAAGTAAGTTGTCAAAGTTGTCCTACAACTGTGGCATCAGCCAAAGAGTTAACATATCCAAAAAAGTGGATACCTTTCCATTTTGCTGAATTCAAGAACACAAAAAGCCTTTTCCACTCCAAACACCGCCATTTTCACTAATTAGACACACACACACACACACACATGCGCGCACACATGCTATTACCTACATCACTTCTATCAGGGGTAAGACACTAACTTTAAGATTATATCTACCTTAAGGCTCACTAAGGTAGTGTTTATCATTGATTCTATGGTTTTATGGGTATTCTTTATGAATCACCCTGTATTTATATCACACCTTCCTTGTGCGAATGTTTTTGAGAATGGTGGGGAAAGATGAATCTTGTAGAGCGAAACTAAGCAGGAAAATTTTTTTAATGTGTCAAGTGTCAACCAGACTTACAAGTACGATCTTTACAGAATGAGAAAAATAATTTTTTGATAAATGTAGTGTAATTACACGGCTCCGATTTAGACACGATGTTTAATAACATTTTAATTTACTAATTACTTCAACGGTAATGCTTTGCTTAATATGAAAAGATCACACATTGATTATATATTATATAATATGTGTATTACAGAACAAAATGCTTATAGCATGGCTTTTGGCCATATGTGATACATAAAGAGTATGCTTACTAGATATATATAGAAAGATTACAAATAATAATGTTTTGCAATAAAACCGAAAGCAATGGTTCAATCTGAATGTTGAGAAAAAGTTTTGTAAATATATGTAAATTTGCGGAAAAGAGATTCTGAAGAACTTGGTAGATAATTTTAATCTAAATCTTAGGAATGTTTCCTATTAATTAACAGAGTTCGAGTTATTTTGCTCGGTGTGCATGTGAGACTTATCTTATTGGAATATATTTTTAAGTATTCTATTTTTCTTTTAAATATTAATGATACGTTATGTAATAAATGTTATTCTTATGCTGAGTATTTTTGTAATTGAATGTATATAACACTGTTTTGAAGATATTTTTAAAAAATGAATTAATTTTTATAGCATTATTTATAAACATTTAAAATTTGTTTCAAGATTTGCGCGCGGGTACCGAATTTAAGTTTAATTTCAATATATATAGTAACATAAAATGAAAGAAATACATGGCATAATAAAATTGATAATACAAAATAATATCACTAACAAAGCTAGAAGATTTAAACCAGATTTAAAGAAACACACTTTAAAAACGATGGAAGAGTCTATTATAGAAGAATTAACTAAGCGTATGTATAACATGGAACAGAATTAGAACTTTAAAATGTAAGAAGCCAAAAGAGTCAATAGACTAAAATGAAGACCTGTTATGATTTCTAAAGCTGTTGCTGAATTAGGACCAGCAAAATTAGGGTTAAATATTATATATTCATATTCAGTTGCTGAATATTTAAATATTCCTATGTAAGAATGCAAATTACATTAAAATGTATGGAAAGTACAACTACTCCTTAAATTATGTTAACAAAATTAAGAATTCTTAAATATTTAAAAATATATAAGAAAATTTTTAAAAATTAAAAAGAGGGGAAACAATTTAGTTCTAAATTTTTTAACCCCGAATCAAACAATCTTGACAAAAATTTATTTAGGTGATAATCATATTAAATTGAAGATATAAAAATTAAAATGCAGCCAGATGTTTAGGTAAATAAAAATGCTCTCTAGAATAAACATGCAGATTGTTCTGTTTTTTGAATATTAAAAGAATAGTACATCCATTTTCTCTTAAAATTTTCTTTATTCAGTTAAATGGTACCAGATATGATTCAAATAGTCTAATTCACATAACTGTTATACATAAATGTTTAATTTAAATTCAAATGGAAGTTAAAAAAAATTAGAGTAAATATGCATTCGAGTATTCGAGTTTTTTATTTGTTATGTAATTACAAAGCCATTACAAAGATGTTTTCTTTTTATACTAAAAAACAAAACTAGAACAGAGTCATAAAGGATGTAGATTTTTATTTCTTTTAATTACAAAGATGACTATGGCATTAAGCCTAAACGGAAAAATATATTAGAACATATATAACACTATTACTTTAAATAGTTTTAATTTGTCATTATTTTTAGAGAAAAAAAAGTCTAATTTTTACTTATACGGTAATTTTAAACATCCTCCAGGGAAATTAGCTTCTATAAAGCTTAAATTATTTCGTTCTTTCTTCTAATTCCATATAAGACATCTAAATTGCTTATAATGGAATGCAGACTTCCCAGTGTTTAACGAAATTATTTTTCAATCTAAAAAAAAGGAAGAAATTTCATTGTTAAGGGAATAATACAAAAGTAATTTGCCCTCATTAAACGAAGATGAGACTCTTCCAAAATTACCCAAAGTACTTCAGGTATCATTCAAATTTGTTTTTCATTTCCCTAACTAAAGAACCACAAGTACCACTATCGAAATTATTGGCTCTAAATTGCATTTTCATTGAGTTTGCAGATCTATGGCTACCCTCAAATTATGAACGAATTATAAAGTACCCTGAAGACAAATTTCAGCCCAAATGAAATTCGGTTCCTGATTAAAAACGGAAGTCTTTTATCTAACGAAAGAGTTTTAATAATTTCATCATATTGATAATCATCATTTAGAGGAAGCTATTAACTGCAGTATAATAGTTCACTATTAAGATTAATTTTTAAAAAACGCTTTTGAATTACATTCCGTTATCTCATTTTGTTTAATAATGAGGTTCGATGATGAGCGAATTCTTTTAGGAAAGCTTATTTAAGTAATTGAATTTTTGGGATGCACACATCTATACAAATAAATAAAATTGAAGTGTCTGTTTGTAATTTCAAATTAGCAGCTTTTTACTTAATGCACTAAAAGTATATACGGTACTCATAACAAAAAACCAATTTTTAAAATTTTTGTCTGTCTGTCTGTCTGTCTATCTGTCTGTCTGTCTGTTTGTTCCGGCTAATCTCGGAAACGGCTGGTGCGATTTTAAAAATTCTTTCACTAATGGAAAGCTACATTAACGGGGAGTAACATAGGCTATATTTTATTCCCGTATTCTTACGGGAACTATACGGGTGAACGTGAAACTGAATGCCAAGATGAACGCCAAATTGAACGCCAAGCTGAGCTAATGAAGTCGTTGTTTTGGTTACTGGCGACCGATGGCCTTCATGAGACATAATAGTGTTACGCGCACATGATAATACGCTGACGCGTGCCATAATTTTTTTTTAGGATAGTTATCTCACTGTTCAGTTAAGTAGAGCATCGGCTGTTTCGGATGCACTTTTAAAAATAATAAATCAAGGCTTCATAAGCAAAAAGCAATGCAAGAAACAAAAAATTGATAAGCTTTACGGTTAGTTTTAATCCTTTCTTTTTTTCTTTTTTTTTTTTTACATTTTTAGTCACATTTAAACAACAGTTATTATAATCCCAATCTATATCTATACAAATAAATAAAATTGAAGTGTCTGTTTGTAATTTCAAATTAGCAGCAATTGTTTGCGGGGGCGGGGGTTTAAGGGGCGTTAGAAATTCCGATTTTTAAGTTATTAGACGTACAGACTTGAAACTTAGTAAGTACATTCCTCTCATAGGGTAGAGATACGCTACAAAATGGGTTTTCGTGAAAATTGCCCTCAAGTGGCGTTGCGGGACTTAATAGGCTGTATAGATAATTATTTCCATTTTTAAACTATTAGACGCACAGTCTTTATATTTGATAAGTAGATTTCTTTTATAGAGTAGAGATCAGCTATAAGAAGGTTTGTGAAAACAGACCTCTAAATGGCGTTGCGGGGATTAGTGGCGTACTAGATAAATATTTTCGTTTTTAAACTACTTCAACCTCCCTGCTTGAAAATTGGTAGGAATGTTTCTTTCATTGAGTAAATATACGCTACAAAACGGGTTTGGGAAAAATTGACCCCCAAGGGGTGTTGCGGGGTTTTAAGGGCAGATATAAATAATTATTTCTATTTTTAAAGTATTAGACGCACAGTTTTGAAATTTGTAAGCAGATTCCTCTCATAGGATAGAGATACACTACAAAATGTGTTTTGTGAAAATCGACCCCTAGGCCACGTTGCGGGGGTTCAAGGGGCGTTATTGATAAATTTCTTTTTTCATTTTTAATTTATGGACGCACAGTCTTCAAATTTTGCTAAGCAGATTCCTTTCATAGTGTGCAATTCCCCTACAAAATTGGTTTTGTGAAAACAGACCCAGAAGGGGCGTTGCGGGGCTCAAGTGGCGTTATAGATAATTATCCCCATTTTTAAACTATTAGACGTACAGTCATGAAATTTGATAAGCAGATTCCTTTCGTAAAGTAGAGAACCGCTACAAAACGGGTTTCGCGAATATGAACTACCAAGTTTAATTTCGGGAGATTAAGAGGCGTAATTGATAAATATTTCCATTTTAAACTATTTGATCATCCTGCTTGAAAATTGGTAGGCATGTTCCTTTCATGGAATAGAGTTCCTCTAACAAAGAGTAAAACGAAAATTGACCCCCAAGGAGGGTTGCGAGGGGTCAAGAGGAGTTACAGAAAAAAATTCCTGTTTTTAATTGTTAGACCCATATACTTGAAATTTGTTAAGCATGTTTCTTTTGTTGAATAGGGATCCACTAAGAATGTATTTTGAAGCAAATCAAGTTCTGGGGGGTGCAGGGGGTTACTGGACGTATTGACGAAAAAAATTACTGTTTTCGAGCTACAAGAACTATAATAATGAAATTTGGTTTGCATTTTTCTTTTGTTGAGTTGAAATCCGCTAAGACCGGTTATTTTGGAAAACGGCTCTCAACGGGATTACGGGGATATTGATAGTAAAACTTTTGTTTTCTTCTGTTAGATTTAGACTTGAAATTTGGCTTGCATGTTCAATTTATGGAGTAGAGATCCACCGAAAATTGGTTTTGCGGAAATCCACTTGGTTTTTGGGTTACGAAAGAGCAAACATCATTCTATGCTTCAATTTTAGAGATTTTTAGAAAACACAAATTAGATGAGTTCTGCCCCCTTTTTTTTATCAACAGGCGACAGTTATAGGTATAAGTATAATTTTCAATACAATCGAATTCTTAATGCAGGACTTAGATATCAATAATTTATACATATATATAAGCAGTAAAAATTTATAAAAC
Source organism: Trichonephila clavata (assembly GCA_019973975.1). Taxonomy (NCBI): domain Eukaryota; kingdom Metazoa; phylum Arthropoda; class Arachnida; order Araneae; family Nephilidae; genus Trichonephila; species Trichonephila clavata. Next base: position 48 of record BMAO01026824.1, on the reverse strand, counting down.
ATCATGAAATTCCCAGCGAAGCGGGCGGGTAACAGCTAGTAATAATAA